>BQNB010018552.1:0-67827 GCA_026074375.1 Tanacetum coccineum
AAGCTGAAAACAAGAGGAAGTTCGATGACACTTCCAGAAACATTCAGAACCAACAACGACAAGAAAACAAGAGGTAGAACACCGAAAGGGCTTACACTGCAGGATCTGGTGAGAAGAAGCCATACGGGGGATCTAGACCCTTATGCGCTAAATGAAATTATCACCACGATGTTCCATGATCTCCCAAATGCCACAAGTGCAACCGAGTTAGCCATCTGGCCCGTGACTGTAGGAGTACCACAAATGACAACAACCAAATGGGCACTGGGATAGGTCAGAAACCTACTTGCTATAAATGTGGAGCCCGGTGGCATTTCAAGAGGGACTGTCCAAAGCTGAAAAACAACAACCATGGTAGAAATGCCAATGCTCCAGCGAAAGTATATGCAGTAGGTCGTGCAGGGATAAACCCAAACTCAAACGTCGTTACGGGTACGTTCATAACAACGCGTAATTTTCATCAATGTAATTATTCATAAAATGCAATGTACTATCTATCTATTATATATGAACCCCCTTTTTACAGGATTTTTTTTTGCTTTATTACATTAATTGCATAACTAAAGTTAACGAGCTCAAGCAACCTACTTATGGCAATCCTATCTTCATATATGTCAAGCAAACATCATAATATGTCAAGTCAATATCTTAATATCATTTTTACAAAGTACATTACTCATATAATGTACCATTTGCAATGTTATATCAAGACAGGCTTTAAACTGTTATTGTATACCTCTAAAACCCTAATTCCATATAAAGTTAACATCTAAAGTGAATGTACAAACTATTAAAGCATATTTACAAGTAATATAACATCTTATTTGAATATACTTTTCCTCTAAACTAAGGTACAAGTCTTTTAAAGTGTAAGGTACAAGTCATTAATGCATGATATTCAAAATAACCATTTTACCTCCATTTTCCTAAAGAATCTTGTACGATCCATCAAATACAAGTTACAAACAAGTCATGCACTTCATTTACAATCCATATTCATTCTCATTTCATGAAATTAAAAGAAACCAAAGTCAGAAACCCTAAACTGAGCTAATTTCTAAATCGTGACCTGTTTCTTTGTTCTTATTTGTTTTTAACCTCAAACATTACTCAAATAAATTATAATAACATAAATCAAAACATTACAAATCACATTCCATCATCATTTCACCATTTTTACAACAATGTATACGAATTAAATCAAAGAAACCCTAATCAAACCCTAATTTCAATTCATAACCCGTTTACTCATTTTCACTCATTTCAAACCTGAACCACCAATCAAATCTTGTTGTAAACTCTTAATACAAGTCTTGTGATCATTAATCTATCATTATTAACCAAGTGTACTTCGAAAAATGAGCAATAAAATAAAACCTAAACCGAGCCCTAATTCAAACATATCGCGACACTTTTCTCCTTGTTTTTGATGACCGATTTTAAGATATAACCATGTAATCAAGCACCTCCATGATGCACCTCCTTCATGCCTAAGCAGCTTACAAGGTGCTTAAGCTCCCAACTTGGTCACCAAGACTCCACATCCTCCTCTTTGTCTCTTCTTCTACCCGCGGCACCACAAGACCCAAACAACACTTCTTAGCTACTCCTAGCCTTGCTACTTCACACCCTAGCTCCTCCACTGCCTAAACCCTAATTTCATGTAAAGTTAACAATCAAAATGATTGTACAATCAATCAAAGCACATGAACAAGTAATATAACATCTCACTTGAATATACTTTCCTTCCAAAAATAAGGTACAAGTCCTTAAAATCTTAATGTACAAGTCATTAATGCACGATAACCAAAATAACCATTTTAACTCTGTTTTCCTAAGAAATCTTGTACAATCTATTAAGTACAAGTTACAAGCAATCAATGCACTTCATTTACAATCCATATTCGTTCTCATTTCATAAAATTATACGAATTCAAACCTAGAAACCCTAAACCGAGCTAATTCTAAACCGTGGCTCGTTTCTTGGGTTTTATCCTTTTTAAACCTAAACCAATACTCAAATAAGTTGTAGATACATAATATACAAATTTACAAACCACATTCCATCATCATTTCACCATTTTTACAACAATGTACACGAATTGAATCAAAGAAACCCTAATCGAACCCTAATTCCAAACCGCGACCCATTTACCTATTTTCACCCATTTTAAACACGAACCACTAATCAAATCTTGTTGTAAACCCTTAATATAAGTCTTGTAATCCATAATCTATCATTAGTAATCAAATGTACTCGAAAAATGAGCAATAAAACCCTAACCGAGCCCTATTCAAACTCGCGACACCTTTTCTCTTGTTTTGACCCATTTTAAGATATAACCATGTAATCAAGCACCTCCATGATGCACCTCCTTCATGCCTAAGCAGCTTACAAGGTGCTTAAGCTCCCAACTTGGTCACCAAGACTCCACATCCTCCTCTTTGTCTCTTCTTCTACTCGTGGCACCACAAGACCCAAACAACACTTCTTAGCTACTCCTAGCCTTGCTACTTCACACCCTAGCTCCTCCACATCAATACCTAGCTGCTCCACATGTCCAAGACTTGGCCTCTAAGGTTTTCTTGACCTACAAGGGGATTTCTAGTATAAAAAGGGGACACCACCCTTCATTTCAACTCATTTCCCACATCTTCTCTCTATAACCCATAATAGCAGCAAATCTCTGTACAAGAAGTTCCTAAGAGGTCCCAAGAACAATAATCAAGAGAAAGATTGAAGCCTTGAAGCCTCGAAGAAGAAAAACTAGGTGTACGACAACATTTTCGACCCTACGACCCGTTTTCCCATCACCAAAAAACATTTTTGATTCTCAAGGCTCCAACCTAGGTTATATAATCTTCATACCCGCTCCTACATTCATATAATACTCATATGATCATGCATGAACTTATGTTAAAGCTTTTAATCTAAAATTCTAGGTGTTTTTCCATTTTGATCCAAAACCGAACCCATAAACCCTAATTCTATGTTTTTCTTTAATCTAAATGTTATAATGGTTAAATGTTGTTATAATCTATCTTAACTAATGTTAATATAACAACTTTATTGATTCTTGAAGGAATTTGAATTAAAAACCTACGCGTTTTCGTTTAAAAACCCTAATTCGACCCGTTTTGATTTTCGGCTTAACGAATCGTTATTTTGAACTTTTGTTACGTTAAACCTTCATATTTTAGCTTATATTAATAAGCTATAACCTGTAAATTACTTTTCATATTGAAAAATATCATTATTATGGATTTTGGACTTGTTTTGTAAATCATTTTCATGCAAGGGGTATATACTGTAACTTTTGAAAACTTATAAGTACAAGGACTATTTTTGCCATATTTCTAAAGTTATAACTATAAGGGTCTATTATGTCACTTTCCAAAGTACAAGGTTTACTTTGTACATCTTTTAAACTAGAAGGACCAAACTTGTAAAAGTGAAAACTCCAAGGGTATATTTTGCCATTTTTCATTCTTAAGGGTCTAAAATGTAACATTTTGAAAAAGTGTAAAAATGTGTTCAAAACCTTATAAGACATAACTTTAATTAACGCTTGACGTGCTTATCATTTCCAGTTATTGAGCAAAACGCTTAAAACCGATTATGTTATAACTATTATATAATTCATCATCGATGTGCTTTTAAAAATCCTATCCCGAATCTATATCGTACCACAATACTAGGGAGCTTCATATTAAGGGGTTTCATCTTGGTATTACATTCTGACTAAGTTGTTGGGTTTACGATTTAAAGTGCCCTAGCTCCTCAAACGTTTACTGAATGATCTCTGAATTATGATGGCCCGAACGGTGATACAATAATTCCAAACTCTCCAATCAAACTCATAACAATATTAAACTATTAAAACCAAAGTTCTAGAGGACAATCTTCCTAAGACTTGACATATTTACTCAGGTTGCGTGACATGGCTGTTTACTATCATCTTGCTATATCAACCTTCCCTGTTAAGATTGTGATAAAGTCATCAGCTTTCATTTTGGAATATTTATTACAACCACCTATCAGGTAAAGTTCATAATCTCGCTTTACTTATTTACATGTTTTATAAACCCGCGAGGGGGATACATGCTTGTTACAAACTCTTTTACATACTCATTTATCTTATCACAATGTGATTACTTTTCAAAGACTTAATGAGTTCATAACCTCACATTTCAATCTTTTAAATACTTTATAAACCTGTAATACCTGCTATAAACCATGAATACAAGTGTTTTCTAAACTATATGCTATCCTGATATATTATTGCCTAAGTACATGGAAATATCTCTTTGGGTAGTATCTCCCAATATCTCATTGGGCAGTATCTCCCAATATCTCTTTGGGTAGTATCTCTCAATATCTCTTTGGGTAGTATCTCCCAATATCTCTTTGGGTAGTATCTCCCAATATCTCTTTGGGTAATATCTCTCAACGTCTCTTTGGATAATAGCTCCTAGTATCTCTTTTGATAGTGACTCCTAGTATTTCTCGGGTAGAGGCTTCTAATTCTATTAAGTTTATATACGTGATTCATGAGCTTAGATGCAATAATAATGTTCTTCATGATAATAATGTTCTCCATGATAATAATGTTCTCCATGATAAATAATGTTCTCCATGATAATTATCCCTGTAATACGAATATTTCCATTATGATAACTTGTATTCAACTATTACATTTCAAACCTATGAATTTCACTCAACCTTTGTGTTGACCCTTTTTATGCATGTTTATCCCAGGTAATTGAGCAACTTATGGCATGGAGTGGCATGGACTTGAAGATGGTTAAAACTTGTTATCATTCACATTTTATGTTTCTAGATTTTGGGACCTGCCTTTGTAAAACTCTGATTTTAATGAATGATAACGTATCTTTTAAAAAATGTCTCTTTTGAGTCGTTTTCTATGATTGTGACTGTTGTACTATGAAGTAATACCCCAGATTAGCTTCCGCTGCTATATTATAAAAATGGAGGTGTTATAGAATGGTATCAGAGCTCACGGTTATAGAGAACAAGGGTAAAACCTTAACTATAACTACTTTTCTTTTGCCATCAATGTCCTCCGTGCCACTACATTCCTTGAATTGTGAAGGTGCCACTACTTTTTCTTGAATAATATGTAAAATACATAACTATTATACTATTATAACTTATGTTATTCTCTACTGGGTTGTACGGTCATGTCTTCGTCCCCTTCAATCTACAATTACTTCATCGGCATTATGATAAGCAAAATGCTTTTTCCACTATGAATATATATACCTCGGCTTCGAATCAACAGGAAGCACTACCTTTTATAAACTATACGTGGGAAGATTCTAGGGATGGTATGATCCGACCAACATCCTCACTTTTCTATAATAATCTGTATTTGAAGGACGTGCAAGCATTTTATGCTAAACCCTTAAAGGCAAAAAGTAAAAAAACCCTTTCTCTCTTTAAAACATGGCGATTTCCAGATCCATCTTTTGATCGATTCTATTGGCTTGTTTGATTACCATTCACTGAATAACGCTCGATTATTGTGGTTCAATCTCTGTTTAATACTCTTTTCTCTCCTTGGATTGGTATCGTTTTTCGATTATCCTAGGCATTCTCAATTACCATTCATCTGATCTAGTGTTTGATAAGGGTGTTGTCTTTGATTTCCATATTTAATTTAGCTTTATTTAGTTCGACGTAATTCTTAAAGTCTTTAGATTTCGATTTAGGGTTTTTTTTTGGGTAAAAGGGACAATACCCCGGTAAATTATATTAATACCCAATGCCAATAAGTACAAATGGAATGTGACTGAGTGTCACATTAACCTCAAGCATACAGCTTGAACAGCCATTTCGAATGACATGCCATTCGAATTACAAAATTACAAAGCAAATAACACCACTAGGAAAAAACCACCTAATGGTACAAAGACAAAAGGAAAATACAATCATCTAAAGATAGAATTAGGTAAATCCCATAACCTAGCATAAAGCACTCCCTCTGTTGTGCGTTTGAAAGCACACGACAACAGCTTCATACGAACCGAAGAAGAGATACACGAAACAACCTGATCAATGGACCTCTTCGACTTCTTGAAAAGCCTCCAGTTACGCTCTTGCCAAATAAAATACGCTGAAGCCGCAACAACTAACTTGGCAAAATAACAACATGATATTCTTGTCCCTTGCAATAACCCCCAAAAATGAATCGATCAATATCATATATATTATGAGAAACTCGACCAAGACCAGCCTTCACTTTCATACGACTCCAAACCGAATTAGCAAAGGGACAAATAAAGAAAAGATGTTCATGTGAATCCGGGGTAGCTTCACAAAGAGGACATGTGAGATCCCAACACATTTGAATATCCCATATACTAACAACATCCCTGCGATTTTCATTTATGGTTGATACTTAACCACAAGTTGAAAGCATGCCTAGGAATACCCATGGCGAACCAAATCAAATCGACCCAAGGGACCTTATTAGCTCTCGGCCGAATACATTCCCACACCTGAGCAACCAAAAACCTCTTTACCGTACCATCATAGAGACGCCATTCCAGCGTATCACAATTATTCGAAAGAGGGACCGTACATTCGTTAGAAATTATTGGAATTATCAAGGAGACCCGAGCCATGAACCCAATCACCATACAAGAAAACATCACCAACATGCGAGAATAAAGTAAGACCAACCATGTATGTCTCTAGGGACACACGAGAAGCTAAGCCCCTCATGACACCATTATCAAACCAGAACGATGTACTAAGAACATTACCTATCTTTCCGCCAAATGAATATCCCGAATGAAATGCCGAAGGCTGCAAACTTTTTCGCCAAACATCCATGACATGTTTACCAACGGATGGAACATCCCAAAAGATTCGCCCCGGTTAAGCTTATAAGCATGGACCCACTTCACCCACAATGACTCTATCAACGAAATAAATATTCCAAATGTGAAGACATACCAAAAGAGCCGAGTTATAAATGCACCAACGACGAATACCGAGACCACCTTCATCTTTAGAAGACACACAAGCATCACGCCACTTTGTCCTTACTTTAGACAACTACTTAGGGCACCAAAGGAAATTAACGCATGCATTGCTCATGTGTCCATTAAACCCGCGGTTGGATCGACAAAGACCGAAGCCCAAAACAACCATGCATAGAGCATAAACCAGAACGAATAGTTTAAAGCCTACCTGCGAATGGAAAGGGCTCTTAATTTCTTCAATCAAGCACAAAACTAAAGGTTAAGTATAATCGATTTTGAACTCTCTCCACAATCTTTTCCATCTCTCGCCTTGAGCCTAGAAGACACAACAGGAACACCAAGATATTAACCCGGATAACCGCCCCTCCTCAAAAGGAAATGACATTAAGAAGTAGAAAGCTTGACATGAATCAAAACATTACAAAAGAAAGACCGTGCTCTTCGGAATACTAGGGATTAATCCGAACATGCTTGAAATCGTCAAGACATTCCTTATAGACACAACCGATTGAACATCCCATAAGCAAAGATAAAAAAAAGATCGTCGCACAGCAAAGATTAATCAGCTCCCATATATCACAATACCTATGGAAAGAAAATCAATCCGAATCCATAAACCTTTCTTTTGAACATAAGCGTGAGACCTCCATAACCAGAGTGAAAAGATAAGGGACACATCCGGATCACCTTTACAAAGACCCCTTTTTTCCCTTGAAAATACCCATGCAGATTACCATTACATACAAAATAAGAATAGACGTAAAGACACACGACTCATAATCCAAGCAATCATCCCGCTCATGGAAACCCAAATCCCATTAGAACCGAATTATAAGGAAAGCCCGAATCTACCGTAACGAAATGCCTTTTGAATGTCCACTTTAAAACACTCTAGAAGCCACGATCCAATGATAGTATGCATGAGCTCCTTGATGAGCAAATATATCCGCAATAGATCGAACACCCGGAAAAAAAAAAAAAAAAAAAATAAATGCCAGACCTGATGGACTCACCAAGTTCGTCAAACAATGTTTAATCCTATTAGCAATAATTTTGCTAATACACTTATACAAAACGTTACAACACGAAATAGGCCTGTAGTCATTAATTCGAGAAGGAGCATTAACCTTAGGGATAAGAGCTATGATTGTATGGTTAAGCTCTTTCAATAGCTTACCATTCGTAAAAAATTCACGGATAGCATTAATGACATCAACACCCACAATATGCCAAGCTTCTTTGAAAAACGCAGCAGAGAACCCATCCGGACCCGGGGATTTCTCATCCCCCATAGAGAACATAGCATCTTTAATCTCACGATCAGTCACCATACGAACCATATGAGCAGCACCCTGTTCGTCAAGGCAATTAGAAAAGAGATTTGATCCGTCAAAACCATTAGTGTAACCTGTTTGTCCAAGAAAAGCTTCGTAATGAGCAACAAAAGCATCCGGCACTTTGTCATTAGCGAAAATAATGCCATCACTATTCGAAATCACATCAATGCGACTTCTACTAACACGGCTTTTAACCGACTTGTGGAAGTAAGCCGTATTAGAATCACATCGATTTAGGGTTTTGGTCGCTGCGTTTTTAGGGTTTTTTTTCTGTTGGTTTTTACTATTATTTAATTGGTGTCCCCATCATGGAAGCTACATAGTGCTCATTGATTGGGCTCTCTTAACCCTAATCGCTAGGGGTTGTTTCTAGTTTAGGGTTTTTGGGTTTCTTGTTGTTGCGATTCATTTTGTCAGATTTGGGCGTGTTGTGATTGATTGTTGAGAGATGGATAATAACTTGGATACTTCCAGCAAGGAAGATTCGTCGTCTTTGCTTAAGTCGGTTAAAGCTAATGCATTAGCATCAAAGGTATTGCATATTGAAGGAAAGATTTTGCCTAGAAGGTATACTACATATCAAGAACCCTTGAAGGATGCTGGTTCGAGCAAGGTTTCAAACCCTTCTGTTAATGAGAAGGTGGCTGGTCATTCGCTTGACAAGCCATCTTTTTCATCCATTGTTCATGAAAAACCTCAAAAAAGGACTGTCAAGATTAAGGAGATGAGAAACGAGGTTAGTGTGGATGGTGCGGCTGTTGCTCTTTCCATTGAGGCTGTGGAGACTGTTAATGCTAGATTTACTAACACTCTCTATGGCTATTTCATTGGTGATCGTTTAGCGTTCCCTCTTGTGGAGAACTATGTTAATAACACGTGGGCCAAGTATGGTTTGAAACGAATCCAACTTCATGAGGAATTTTTTCTGTTTCAATTCAATACTAGAGAGGGTATGGAGAGTGTGTTAGAGAATGGTCCGTGGCTGGTCCGTCGTGTGCCATTGATTTTAAATGAATGGACTTCGAATACCATTCTGAAGAAGGATGAGATTAAGCGTGTTCCGGTTTGGGTAAAGATGCACCATGTTCCTATAGTGGCGTATTCTGAAATTGGACTTAGTCTTATTTCCACACAGATTGGTAAGCCGATAATGTTAGATTCATACACAAGTAATATGTGTTTGCATTCTTGGGGTAGAAGTGTGTATGCTAGGGCACTTATTGAGATTGCGGCTGATGTTGAGCTAGTGAAATCATTGGTTATTGCAATCCCTCTTGGTAATAAGGAAGGGCACACTTTTCCTACGATTGACATAGAGTATGAATGGACACCCCCAAGATGTGCTTCTTGTCGTATTTTGATCATGTTAGTGATAAATGTCCTAAGCTTCCCAAGGTGGTTCCAACTGATAAGGCTGCTGATGACGGGTTCACCGAAGTCAAAAAGAAGAAGGCGAAAGCTAAGCAAAGTAGTAAAACACAGTTGAAGGGGATTAGGCGGAATAAACCACCTCTCAACTCGCAATATCATCGTAGTTGACAAGGGGTGAATCGTCGAAAACAGAAAGTTAATAACTGATTTGAACAAGGTATACTAAATTAAGGCCCTAGTAAAAACTCTGATAAGACTAGCAAGGTTTCTACTACGAAATTCGTTTTAGTAAGTGCATTATCCGAGAAAGACGCTAGTGTATGGATATGATAATCGAGTGACAACGAAAGCAACTTCATGTTGTTAATGATTAGTGAATAGCGAGGATGTGGATGGAGTAATATTACTATGGAGGAGGGTTTCATACTCAGTCTTCCTAAAAGAGGTTTAGCAAAGATCAGGGGGCAAGCACTCCTAAATTATTGTTTCCTCAGATTAATGTTGGCTCTTGAAAATATTAGTGAAAGAATCTCACACCGAAGCAAACTGAGGTTCGGCCAGGTTATTTTTTCAAAATAAACTTTCGGTGTGTGCCATTTCTGAGTCTCATGTGGCGACAAAACCTTGATAGATTGTGGTGAAGCCATGTGTTTTAACCATGGAAATGGGCTTCTAAATGCATGGACTTTATTCTAAAGGCACTCGATTATTGTGGTTTGGAACCATATGAAGTGGATGTTACTGTATACCATAAGATTCCAAGTTATTCACACTCGTGAGGATTAAAGCTGTTAGGAAGAGCTCTTTTTGTTCTTTGTATATGCCCTCTATGGAACGGTCCTTTGCTTGCATAAGAACTTATTAACAACAGATCGTGGTGCATTCTTGGGGATTTTAATGCTCTCTTAAAGAGGAATGGATACTTCTATAGGATCGTCGGCTTTAGATATCACCATGCGCGAATTTAAAGACTGTGTTGAGACTATGGAAGTTATGGATGTTCAAAGAACAGGGTTGCATTTCACTTGGAACCAAAAACCCAAGGGCAAGGATGGTATTCTTCATAAGCTTAATCATGATTTGGCTAATCTCGAATTCCATGATTGTTTTTTGGGTGCTCATGCTCTTTTTAATCCATACCGGATCTCTGATCATTCTCCCTCGGTTCTTTCTATTCCATCTATTGGGAAGGTAAAGTCGAAACCTTTTAAATTCTTTAACGTGTTTATTCTTGATAAAAGGTTTAAGGATGTGGTGCGTGATGGGTGGTTGGCGCAAGTTTCTGGTTTTCATATGTTTCGTGTGGTGAAGAAGCTTAAGGGCCTTAAAAAGCCCATTCGGAAGTTGATGTATGATAAAGGAAATTTACATGCAAATGTTGTTCGGCTTCGTGAGGACCTAGACAAGGTGCAAACTACTCTTGATAGTGACCCGAGTAATGTCAGCATTCGAGAAAAGGAGGCGGTTGCTGTTGTTGCGTTTAATGACGCTTTACTTATGGAAGAGAAGTTTCTCAAGCAAAAGGCGAAAATCACTTGGTTAAAAGAAGGGGACTCCAACACAGCTTATTTCCATAAAATGGTTAAAAGCCGTGTTAGTCGTAGTAGAATAGATGTTGTTACGGATGCTAATGGTGTTGTTTTTCAGAATGAAGATGTACGAAAGGATATATTAACCACTATGAGGTTTTTCTTGGTCAGCACCTGGTATTACTAGTGGCTTTAAAACACAACAACCTGTTTCCTACTAATTGAAAGATATGAGGCTCTGAATATGGATGCTGATATTAGCGACCTAAGAATTAAAATCGCTATGTTTTTCTTATGGGTAGTGACAAAATCGCCAGGGTCCGATGGCTTTACGGCTGCTTTTTTTAAAGACACTTGGGAGATCATTGGTTCGGATGTTACTAAGGCGATTTGCGAGTTCTTTACTAATGGTAGATTTCTTAAAGAGCTAAATCACACTATTATAGCTCTTATTCCTAAAGTTAATGCTCGTGCTCGTGTGAATGATTATAGACCTATCTCTTGTTGTAATGTGCTGTTTAAGTGTATTAGCAACATTATTGCTAATCGCTTAAAAGATAGCTTAAAGAGGTTAGTAAGCCCTAACCAATCTGCTTTTGTTCTGGGGCGTTGTATCTCGGACAATATTTTACTCACCCAAGAGATTATGCATAACTATCATTTGGATCATGGTGCTCCGCGTTGTGCTTTTAAAGTTGATATTCAGAAAGCATATGATACGGTCGATTGGGAGTTCTTAAGGGTGGCTTTTATTGGTTTTGGTTTTCATGATCTAATGATCTGCTTGATTATGGAGTGGGCCGTTTATTACCTTACTACTGGTCTTTTTCCATCAGCATCAATGGGTCCTTCAATGGTTACTTTAGGGAAAAGGGTCTTCGCCAAGGTGATCCCATTCGCCATATTTGTCTACATCTCATAAATTTAAGGAGGTCATAACGCTTAAGCTCCATAAAAGGGTCGTGAGGCTATTTAGCTTTACTTATCATCGCTATTGCTCGGATTTGGGAATTGATTAATCTCTTCTTTGGCGGGATGATATTTTTCTTATTTGCTCATGGTGATGTGCATTCGGCTAGGGTCATTAAGGAGGCGTTGTTGAGTTTAAGGATGCGTCGGGTTTGAACCCGAGTATGCCTAAAAGCAAGGCCTATTTCTGTAACGTTATCAATTATACCAAGTTGGCTATTCTTAATGTTCTTCCTTTTGAGGAAGAACGTCTTCCGGTGAAATATCTTGGTGTTCCTTTGCTTTCTTCTCGATTGATCTTTAGGGATTGTAAGGAGTTAATTGAGAAAGTTCAGAATCGCGTAAATGATTGGAAGAATAAGTTTTTATCGAGTGCGGGAAGGCTTCAACTCATCCAATCTGTTTTGGGTTCGTTGCATGTGTATTAGGCTTCGGTTTTTATCCTCCCTTCGCGTGTGTTGCTTGATATTGAACAAATCATGCGTGGTTTTTTATGGTGTCAAGGAAGCATGAGTAGGGGTAAAGCTAAAGTCTCGTGGAAGTTTTATTGTCTTCCAAAACAGAAAATGGCCTGGTGTTTATCGTACTCGATCATTTTTAATAAGGCCTTATGGTGTCGCATGTTTGGAAGATTCTTTCTCTGAAGGAGTCTTTGTGGGTGAAGTGGATCCATGTTTATAATCTTAGAAACCGGAGTTTTTAGGAAGTTCCATATCGTGGTAAGATGTCATGGGGTTGGAGGAAACTTTTACAACTTCAACCTCTTATCCGCGATTTTATTTGGTCCTGTATTGGTGATGGATTAAAGACTTCAATGTGGGTTGGGATAATGGTGTGCCTGCTAGTCCACTTTATAACATCTTTCATCTCGTGACATTGGCATGGCTGGTTTTAGGTCGCTGCTTCTAAGGTACGAGAGAGTATCATGATGGTGTGTGTGATTGGCTGAATGAATGGTTGGTTCAAAATATCCATTTTAAATTCACGTCCTGCCCCGATTCTTAATGATGATAAATCTGATTATTTGGAATGGCGAAGTAGAGATGGGAGTGTTAATCCTTTCTCGGTTCACCATGTTTGGGATTCTATTCGGCCTAGAGATAATTTGGTGCCGTGGTATGATTTGGTGTGGTTTCAAGCTTGCATTCCAAAACACGCGTTCAATATGTGGCTTATATTTAAGAACGGTTGAAAGATAGGCAAGATGTTTGAGCAGGTTGGGATGTCACGGCTGGTCTTACTATTGTGTGGTCCTCTTGTGAGATACAACCCGGACTCTCACGATCATTAATTCTTTATGATTATTTCTTATTCTTTTTCAGCAACATGATTGGAGCGTGTGAATCATCTTGCAGTCTAATGGGATCTGGTTCGTCTCTTGAACTCAATTGTTTTTAGATTCATTTTGCAATTGCACAAGCGGAAGTCCTTCTAAGAGTTGTATTGGGAAGCTAGTTGTTGCTGCTGCCGCTTATTTTGTGTGGCAAGAACGTAACTCTCGTTTGTTCAAGAACACTAAGAGATCTGTTAAGGAAGTGGTGGATTGTATCATGTCTTCTGTCCGTTTGAAGCCGCTTTCATGCCATTTCAAGAAGTCTAAAGATGCGATGCTGCCCGTCTTTGGGAGCTCCCTGTGTCTATGTTGAAGTAACCATGGTTTATTGTTTATGTACTTTTAGATGGTTCTTTCCCTATTGGTTTTAATGGCTATGTATTTGAAAGTTTTAGTCTCATATGGACATGTCCCATATGAGTAGGGGCAGGTTCAAGCTATGAGCTTAGGTTAATGTGAGCATACTGTCACATACCATTTGTATTCAACAATTACTATTTCAAACCTATGAATTCACTCAACCTTTGTGTTTAGACCCTTTTTATGCATGTTTATCCTAGTTAATGAGCAACCTTATGGCATGGCAGTGTCATGAAACTTGAAGATGGTTAAAACTAGTTATCATTTCACATTTAATGGTTTCTAGATTTTTGGGACCTGCTGCCTTTGAAAAACTCAGATTTTAATGAATTGTAACGTATCTTTTTAAAAAACTTCCTTTTTGAGTCGTTTTCTATGATTTGACTTATGTACTATGAGTAATCCCTATTAGCTTTCGCTGCTATATTGTAAAAATGGGGGTGTTACAGAATGGTATAAGAGCTCACGGTTATAGAGAACAAGGGTAAAACCTTAACTATAACTACTTTTCTTTTGCCATCAATGTCCTCCGTGCCACTACATTCCTTGAATTGTGAAGGTGCCACCACTTTTTCCTGAATAATATGTAAAATACATAACTATTATACTATTATAAGTTATGTTATTCTCCACTAGGTTGTACAGTCATGTCTTCGTCCCCTCATTCTACTATTACTTCATCTGCATTTGATATGGAAAATGCTTTTTCCACTATGAATATTTATACCTCGGCTTCATCAAGAAGCACTTCTTTTAACTCTTCGGATAATTCTAGGGATGGTATGATCCGACCAACATCCTCACTTTTCTATAATAATCCATATTTGAAGGACGTGCAAGCATTTTATGCTAAAGAATCACCTATTCCACCACCAGATCATATTACTCCACCAATTATTTTAACTCCATCTCCAGTATTACCACCATCACTACTGTTTGATCCCCGATATTTCTTTGTTCCTGAAGAATTAAATACCACTAGATGCAATCATTCCCCCATCTTCTTCCTCAACTACGTTATCTAATTCATCCCGGAAGCAAGCCTATAATCTAGAACCACCATCTTTCTCAGTCTATACTCCTACCCCACCTCAGATATTTGAAATAGGAAAAAGTTCTATCAAGGAACATCTGAAGCATCATGAGAAATAAATCGAAGATATTTTATATATTATATAGCAAGAAACTTTCTTTCACCGCATTAAGAAATAGGAAGAAAGACTGTTAACGGTTATAATCATACCAAGAGATTTTGATGAAGTAAAAACCAAACTTAAGGAAGCCCGTACACAGATACTTGAACTACAGAAGAAGCATATAGGACAGAGAGACAAGATTGCTTTTGTTCGCTTTAGGATTTCTGATTTAGAAATAATCCTTGAGGATATCCAAGATCGCCATCAATTATATATGAAAAATCTTATGGGACACACTTCATAAGTTTAAATACTAAGCGTATTATCCTTGTCATCTATTATACTTTTTCCCCCCACAAAGACATGAATGATGTAAGATATTAAGAAAAAGTTATCCCTGAATAATAAAGTAGTGATGATTCCATTACATCTTGTTATCTGGTGATATCAAAACTCGACATCGTTTGTCAATTCCATTAACTCTATTATACTCCCCTTATACCTTTGAAACACTTATTATCATTGAAATACGACAGATAGGACAATCATTGCAATTAATGTCTCATTATTCTTCTCATTACCTTCTATTATTTTGAGAAAATCATATCATTTCTGTATATCACCTTTTTAATATCATATTTTTGTACTTAGGTAGGATGATTTATAATCGTCTTCTTGAAATGAATTAGGACGCTTCTTCATTTGAATAAGGAAATTATAAATCTCCGAACTATGAATTTATAAATTCTTAGTTACAAGGATTTGGACGCTTCTCTTTGTAAGTGACAAATTATAAATAAGTTGACTTAGTAAATGGCATACGACAAAACATACATCTTTCAATCAGTGATCCGTTTGTAGAACAAATCCAATACTTCATATTTATCTTCATATAAATAAATCTCTCAGAACATTACACTCCAATCATCAACTAAATCCTCAGGACAAGTATTTCTGTAAGGGGGTTGGGGGACTAAACTACCCAAATTTTTCACACCAAGTAAATATCTCTCTGTATATAATAAATCCCTCTTTCACGGGGAAATTTTTGCTTTAAACTCTTATTATGCAACGTAACTTGCATAACTAAAGTTAACAAGCTCACGCAATCTGCCTATGACAATCATATATGTCAAGCAAACATCATAACATGTCAAGTCAATGATCTATTATCCATTTTATCATAAACATTAGCCATTTAACAAAGTTTTCACGACGATATTATCAAATGAGCATAAACCGTTATCGTTTATGCCTAAACCCTAATTTCATGTGAAGTTAACATTCAAAATGAATGTACAATCAATCAAAGCACATGAACAAGTAATATAACATCTCACTTGAATATACTTTCCTTCTAAAAATAAGGTACAAGTCCTTTAAAGCTTAATGTACAAGTCATTAATGCACGATATCCAAAATAACCGTTTTACCTCCATTTTCCTAAGAAATCTTATACAATCTATTAAGTACAAGTTACAAGCAATCAATGCACTTCATTTACAATCCATATTCATTCTCATTTTATAAAATTATACGAATTCAAACCTAGAAACCCTAAACCAAGCAAATTTCTAAACTGTGACCCGTTTCTTGGGTTTTATCCGTTTTAAACCTAAACCAATACTCAAATAAGTTGTAGATACATAATTTACAACTTTACAAACCACATTCCATCATCATTTCACCATTTTTACAACAATGTACACGAATTGAATCAAAGAAACCCTAATCGAACCCTAATTCCAAACCGCGACCCATTTACCTATTCTCACCCATTTTAAACACGAACCACTAATCAAATCTTGTTGTAAACCCTTAATATAAGTCTTGTAATCCATAATCTATCATTACTAATCAAATGTACTCGAAAAATGAGCAAGAAAACCCTAACCGAGCCCTATTCGAACCCGCGACACCTTTTCTCTTGTTTTGACCCATTTTAAGATATAACCATGTAATCAAGCACCTCCATGATGCACCTCCTTCATGCCTAAGCAGCTTACAAGGTGCTTAAGCTCCCAACTTGGTCACCAAGACTCCACATCCTCCTTTTTGTCTCTTCTTTTACCCGCGGCACCACAAGACCCAAACAACACTTCTTAGCTACTCCTAGCCTTGCTACTTCACACCCTAGCTCATCCACATCAATCCCTAACTGCTTTACATGTCCAAGACTTGTCTCTAAGGTTTCCTTGGCCTCCAAGGGGATTTCGAGTATAAAAAAAGGACACCACCCTTCATTTCAACTCATTCCCTACATCTTCTCTCTATAACCTACAATAGCAGCAAATCTCTGCTCAAGGAGTTCCTAAGAGGTCCCAATAACAATAATCAAGAGAAAGATTGAAGCCTTGAAGCCCCGAAGAAGAAAAACTAGGTGTACGAGTACATTTCGACCCATACAACCCGTTTTCCTCCATTTTTGATTCTTAAAGCTCAAACCCAGGTTATATAATCTTCATATCTGCTCCTACATTCATATAATACTCATATGATCATGCATGAACTCATGTTAAAGCTTTTAATCTAAAATTCTAGGCGTTTTTCCATTTTGATCCAAAACCGAACCCATAAACCCTAATTCTATGTTTTTCTTTAATCTAAATGTTATAATGGTTAAATGTTGTTATAATCTATATGAACTAATGTTAATATAACTACTTTATTGATTCTTGAAGGAATTTGAATTAAAAACCTACGCGTTTTCGTTTAAAAACCCTAATTAGACCCGTTTTGATTTCCGGCTTAACGAATCGTTATTTTGAACTTTTGTTACGTTAAACCTTCATATTTTAGCTTATATTAATAAGCTATAACCTGTAAATTACTTTTCATATTGAAAAATATCATTATTATGGATTTTGGACTTGTTTTGTAAATCATTTTCATGCAAGGGGTATATACTGTAACTTTTGAAAACTTATAAGTACAAGGACTATTTTTGCCATATTTCTAAAGTTATAACTATAGGGGTCTATTATGTCACTTTCCAAAGTACAAGGTTTACTTTGTACATCTTTTAAACTAGAAGGACCAAACTTGTAAAAGTGAAAACTCCAAGGGTATATTTTGCCATTTTTCATTCTTAAGGGTCTAAAATGTAACATTTTGAAAAAGTGTAGAAATGTGTTCAAAACCTTATAAGACATAACTTTAATTAACGCTTGACGTGCTTATCATTTCCAGTTATTGAGCAAAACGCTTAAAACCGATTATGTTATAACTATTATATAATTCATCATCGATGTGCTTTTAAAAATCCTATCCCGAATCTATATCGTACCACAATACTAGGGAGCTTCATATTAAGGGGTTTCATCTTGGTATTACGTTCTGACTGAGTTGTTGGGTTTACGATTTAAAGTGCCCTAGCTCCTCAAACGTTTACTGAATGACCTCTGAATTATGATGGCCCGAACGGTGATACAATACTCCATAATAATTCAATCAAAGATATACATTATACTTTATAAAGTTTTGAAACATAACAATCAAACTAAGACTTGACATATTACCCCAGGTTGCGTGTGACGAAGCCGTTACTTTCATTTCATATACCTTTGCTATCAATCAAATTTCCCTATACTGTTAAGGTGAGTTCATAGCCTCGCATTTCAATCTTTCAAATGTTTTATAAACCCGCGAGGGGGATACATGCTATAAACCATGAATGCAATTATTTTCTGTATGCTGTCCTGATTTATTATTGCCTAAGTAACTATTTTGCCTTTAAGTCCCCAATATCATGAACCGTTAATTACTCTACGGAGTGAGCGCGAATGTTGTGAATAGATCTATTTGGGTTGGACTCCCCGTTGGTGTACCCAGTGATATCGGTAACCAATTGCACATCATTAGAATATAACTGCGGGTGTTTTGGCAAAGGCACCCGTTGGGGCTATAACGTATCAAATATATCCCAAGGCTTCGGATTCATGAGCTAATGGCAATAATAATTTATATATATAGAGCTTCTTGTAATCATCAAACTCTATATAGATCTAGTTAATTTATTACGTTTTTAATTTATAAACTTAAGCTTATTTTCAGTATTTACAGCTTTTGCTTCAGCCTTTGTACACTTTCAAGTTGTAATGCACAAGTTTGAGTTTTTAAACGTCACTTTCTAATTCAAGATGTTAAGATTCTTAATTGAGTTGTTTTGAGTTTTAAAAGCTCTTAATACAGCTTATTTACAAACTGTTTTAACTAAGTGAACTAAAAAGTTACGTAGTAAAGAGAGGAAAAGATACAAAATATCACTCTCAATATACCACCGCTTACTTATTGGATGATAAAGCCAGTTATGGTTGGGTTTATGGACTATCACTAGCTTGTTTAACAGCTAGAGCTTGTAGATTTGGTTGTTTGACCGTTTTTGAGCATGGGTGTTAGTAAGTATCTCTTTTTCTGACTTTAATTATCTATTGCAGAACTGCTAGTTTATTTGATACAACTGTTAGTTTTAAGTTTATACTGCTAGACTAATTCATGTTATTTAGTGCTTATTTATGGATTGAAAAAATTGCTTATAAGTGTTTTACTTTGTTATTTGATAATCTGTTTTTAATAAGTTTGAAATAAAAATGATTTTTGAAAAAGTTAAATGCTGTTTTGAACAAGCAGTACTAACTCCAAGTTAGTACTGCTAGTTCATTTTTAGGACAGTACGACTTCCACATAACAGTTACTAAAAAACCTTCCTTTTACGTTAGTATGCTAGTTTCATTTTTTAGGACAGTACTAACTTCACACTAACAGTACTAACTCTAAGTTAGTACTGCTAGTTCATTTTTAGGAACAGCATTAACTAACACTTACACATACTTACTCTAAGTTGAGTTACTGCTAGTTTCATTTTCTAGGATTTCAAAGGGAGCCTAAGTACTACCTTAAGCTAACAGTATTAACTTTTGCCTAGCAGTATAACTCAAAGTTAGTACTGGTAGTTAAAACTGTAATACTGTTGTTAGTATGTTGTTGTTTTCTCTTGTTTAATTTAACTAAATTTGCATGTTTAATTTGCTTATTTAGACTTTAGCTTAGTTATGTCTGGCCTTAAGTTATTGAGCTTATTTGTGTCTTAGTGTAAAAGTTTTAAGTGTTTTTACCAATTCTAGCTTTTATGCTTGTTCCAGCTTATTCTCTTTGCTATTTTTATGTGTTTTTGCCTATTGTTATAAATTTTAGTGCCAAATCATTCCTTGTGACATCCAAACACAAATCATCAATCGTCTTGCGATTTTCCATTTCAGCCTCGTTGGGACATAACGACCCGGAGACACCCTATACTGCTTCCGGTACTCTTGGTCTCGCGCGATTTCGTCCCTCGGTGTATTTATATCACATATAGATAGGACTTAAGGGGTGAGTTTGCGCGAGTCAAATTTTGGCGCCGCTGCCGGGGAGGTTGAAAAAGACTATCGTTACGTTTGACAACTTTTGTTTATATCTGTGAATATTTTTCTTCTACAAAAATATAAAAAGTACAAAAATATTTTTCACTTTCTTTTATTAAGTATAATTATCATCTAAAAACAATAAAAGATCAAAAAAAAAAAAAAAAAAAAAAAAAAAAAAAAAAAAAAAAAAAAATTTCTCCATAAAAAGAAATAAAATTCATAAATTGGTAAAAATGCCAAAATATAATATTCTCAATTGAGGTATTATCATAATAACTTCCGGTGAACTTGTTGGTTCCCAACTCGAACCAAAGATTTAAAACTTGCCTTCTGTGTCACTTACGATATACGGCTCACTTATTATGTTAAACAAAACTATAATGTGGGGGTTTAAGGAGGGTTGTTCCTTGGAACTACGACCCGAAAGGAGAAATAAGCTTCGCGCTATTCCTACTCCTCCGCTCACCTGTGACGTTTTTTCATTCTGTGAAGATAACGTGAAGTAAGATCGAGTATTTGGTTTAAGTTGTCTATCATATTTTTGTCCAATTGGGAAATTTGTTGTTAATAAATCCGAAAAGACAAAACAAAAATAATTCTTCCTTTTTTCCTCTTAACCGTTTTTAATTCTATTTTCTTGGGGTTCCCTCTTATGTGTTTAATTCTGATGGAGTCTTATCTCATGTTATGATTGTTGTTAGGGTGTGGACAATCGACGGATAACTCTTATTGTTATTCATGCACGTGCAAAAAAGTGCGGTTGTCGTCTCATGGATGGAGTTTGTCTTAGTTGTACTTATGGAAATGAAATCAATTCGATTTTCAACTCGTACTCTTTTGATCAATCTCCAAGTTTCTTCTACCACCCCTCACACTCTAGAAATCTTGTGTGAATTTTGCGGGAACGATACTCAAATATTGTCTACTGCTTACACTCCAACCGTTTTTCTACTTCCTAGTGCCAAATTACCCCTTGATTTACAATTCCCGCAAGATTTGCAAATCTTCACAGAAACTCTTTGCTGCTGAAATTGTAGGTGTCCTCAAGGACTATTGAATTGTCAATCGATGAGTCAAAACTTCATTCTATTTCGGTTTTGACCAAATTCAAACCTCACAATTTTCCGTCAATCATCAACTCCTCAAACCAATGAGCATGGAAGCTTTGCAAGCCCAGGAGGACCTAATGAAATCGATTGAATGCTTTCTCAAAAAGTTTAATGTATTCTCCTTTGGTGAAAACGCTAAGGTTCGATTGCAAAAGCTTCGGGACAACTTTTTTTGAATTAGTTAAGCAACGCTCATCCGAGGAAGTTGCACGAATTGTTAGCAAAACTTGTTCAAGGATGTGAAAAATCATAAGTGACGAGCTATCTGAGTAACATCAATACTCCGGTTGGAATCGCCTCTGTCTACTGTGTTAATGATGATGACGAGGACTTTATACCCATTGCAATCACACCGAACACCAACCAAAGAGCCGTATAAATCTCTAAGTTTGCTGGGGACGCGAGATCTTGACACTATTCCGGAACGAAATGGACGAATTCAATAAGTCTAGTGTCGAGGAACCTTCGTCCCAGCCCCAATTGAGGTCGAGGATTTTTCGACGATTGAGTGTGATTTGCCTCTCATATGTGATTCTTCAAAGAATCATGATTTTACTTTCTCCAACCCTCTCTTCGATATCGATGAGATTTTACCTTAGTGACGATGTCTTTTTCCCGAGGAGGAACATTCCAAAAGAGAATTTTATCATGTTTCTCTATCCTCTCTTTGATCTTGATGTAGAAATTGCTTCGACTAAGGTAGATCGAATTATTGATGAGGGTGCTGGACGCATCCATTCAATTCCACCGGGAATTGATTCTTTTTGATGCTGAAATCTGATCTTGTAGACTCGTGTAATAGAACGATTTCGATGCATCTTTCTCCTAAGATCGATTCTCTTTCCATTGAGTTCGCCGGTGATACTAATCCTTCCTAAATCAATTCCACCAGAAATTGAGGAGGATGTTGACATTTGACCCGGAAGGTGATAGTCTGGTTTTGGGTTAAGTTTGCTCTACGATAACTCTTTATCCTCGACCTCCGGAAGCTCTTCAAGCCAATTCTATTGCTATACAAAATCTCTCCCTCCATCTTCATATTCCCGGTTGCGGGGATAATGATTCTCTTATGGAGGAATTTGACTTGTTTCTTGTGATGACGGTCAATACACCAGCGTATTGAGTGTGATGACGATGTCGACTGTTAAGAGACGATACTTCTATTTACCCTTCCCGAGTTCGAATCGTTTTATGTTGATTATCTCAATTCGGGAATTTCAACATTGATGTGTGGAAGACATCCCCGTAGATTGTGCCTAAGGTTTTACCATCCCATCCATCCTGGAGCAAGATTTCATAACCCACTAGTGAATTTTTCGCTTATGTTTGTATGGATCTTTCTCCCATTTTTTCTTGCGTATCGGTGTTATTCCGCCTTTCTCTTCTAAATCCACCCCTCCTGTGGGGATGAGAACATTATTTGATCCCGGCATTTCTAAAGTATCTTCTTCTAAGCCGGGATGTATTCATCGGAGTGGATCTTTCATAAAATTCAATACTTATAGTCAGTCACTTGAATGAAAGTCCGATATGATTTTTAATTTCCACTTGTTTACTCAAGGATCCAGAATCCTTGTGATGGTGTCAAGCATCGCGACCCTAAACAAGCGCATTCGTGGGAGGCACCCCCAGTTACTCATAGCTTATCGTAGTTGTATAGTAATGTAGTTGTTAAATATTTGTTTTGTTTGTTGTGTAAATGCTTGTCTTTTCCATTACCCGTGTTTCCCTGTTGTTGTTGTTGCTTATTCCAGGATCTGCCCGGATTGTTGAAGGACTCTCAGTTTTGTCATTCATCAAGAGTTTCACATCTTCAGCTTCATTTGGGATCCGATTATCCCTTAAGTTTATCGACTATCGTTTTATCTTTTTGGTTCCTCATAATGGCCTTAGTAGATTAATCGTTACTACCCTTCATAAAATCGAGGACGTGTTTAGTTCTAGTATGGGGGGGTATCTTCGATTTCGATTGTTTTCCTTGCAGCATTATACCACGTAAAACCCGTTTTTACACCCAAAATACCGAAAAAAAAAAAAAAAAAATGAAAAATTTATTCACAAAATATAATAAGTGTTTGTCACAGTTTTGTTTTATTTTGGGTAGGAATATGAATAATTTTTGACTTGATCGGGGTGTTGGAGCCTTCTTGCTAGTTCCTTTTGGGCCAAGCTTTCCGAATTCTTTGCTTGATATTTTAAAAATGTGATGAACGAGAAATGATAGAGTTAAATATAAGTTTAATGTGCCCAAGCAAAGACTCTTCTATTAACGTTATCAATAACTTGTGGTTTTCTTTCCCCTGTTGAATATTTTTCTACTACCTAATCATAGTTACTCACTTTATTCAACTAAGTCAATCGATGTTTTCAGAAAAAGCTTCAAATTTGTAACTTGAGTTTTCAAAGCGAGCTTTTATAGTGACTTTTAAAAGAAATGCCAAAGAAGCATGAATGAAATGTGAATGCTAAAATGCTAATGAATATTGAAATTTTGCATAAAGCATGAAGTTGATATTATGGATCAATGTTAATGATGTGTCGTGATATCCACTTCGCTAGCAACGATGGTGGGGGTTCAATCTAAGACGTCTTTACTTCTAGGGATTTGGTTTTTCTGTGTCTAGTGATGTCTCACTTTGGAAGAAAGGTCTTAGGTGAGGGTTCAAACTAAGACACCAATCCTTAGCCATATTAGGAAGAAGGTGTTGATGTGATTTCTCACTACGCTAGCAACGGGGTGGGTTTTCAAACTAAGAACACCGGTCGTTGGTCCGTGGATATACTACTCCGTTTAACACGATATGGTAGGGGTTCACCTAAGCAACGCATTCCTAGTTTTAAGAACTTATGATTATGATGTTGAAAATATTGCAAAAAAGTTCGAAAGTTTAAATCTCGAAATCAAGTTACGAAACGTCTCTTAATAAGTTGTTGCTTTGAGTTTGATTCAGTTTTGAATTATGACTATGAAAATAAGTTGGTCTATGTTAAATTAAAATGAAGTACAACATTCAATCGTATATCCTGTTGGGAGTTGAAAATTCTCAAGTCATAAGTATGAGGAGTAACATCTAAACTTTTATCGACGATGATCTTGTTTAAGTGTTAGCTAGAACTTGTGAAAAATCGAAGGCGATGAAATTATACGTCAGGACATCCGTAGATCACTCTACGGGCCACTGTTCATTCTTATGATCCCTAGAGTTTAATAAATAAAGGAAAGTCTAATTGTTAAAAATGAGGAAACAAAAATATTAGTTGTAGTTAGTATAAATTCAGAAAATGGTGAAAACGGGGCATACATGTTTACTTCATAACATTGCGTGAGGACACGCAATACCTTAGTTTGGGGGATTAAGTTAGTACTGCTAGTTCATTTTCTTGGATTTCAAAGGTAGCAGTACTAACTTAAGCTAACAGTATTAACTTTAGCCTAGCAGTACTAACTCCAAGTTAGTACTGGTAGTTAAAACTGTTAATACTGTTGTTAGTACTGTTGTGTTTCTCTTGTTTAATTTAACTTAATTGCATGTTTAATTTGCTTATTTAGATTTAGCTTAGCTTATTTGTCTGCCTTAAGCTTATTTGAGTTTATTTGTGCCTTAGTGTAAAAGTTTTAAGTGTTTTTACCAATTCTAGCTTTTATGCTTGTTCCAGCTTATTCTCTTTGCTATTTTTATGTGTTTTTGCCTATTGTTATAAATTTTAGTGCCAAATCATTACTTGTGACATTCAAACACAAATCATCAATCGTCTTTCGATTTTCCATTTCAGCCTCGTTGGGACATAACGACCCGGAGACACCCTATACTGCTTCCGGTTATCTTGATCTCGCGGGTCTTGATCCTTGTTTTATATTTATAGATGTCTATGTCTATCTATATATAATAAGGTGTAAGTTCGCGCGAGTCAATGTACATCTTTATAGGTCTATGATTGGGTGTCTCATGTACTTAACTGCTTCAAGACCAGACATAATGTTTGCTGTTTGTCTGAGTGCAAGGTTTCAAGTCACTCCAAAGGTCTCTCATATGCATTGTAACACCCTCAAATTGGGTCGCAGCGGAATATGAGTATCCGAGAGCGTTACATTATAGATCAATAGCACAAGATATGAGAACGACCTTTAAAAGAGTCGTTTAAAATACGATACATTGGATTTATTATATCATAAAAAAAAATAATTTCCGGTGAACTTATGGGTTCCAACTCGAACAAAAGATTTAAAACTTACCATTTGTGTCTCTTACGATATACGGCTCACCTTGAAACGTTAAACAAACTACAAAGTGGGTATAAGGAGGGTTGTTCCTAGGAACTACGACCCGAAAGGAGAAATAAGCTTCGCGCTATTCCTACTCCTCCGCTCACCTGTGCGTTTATCATTTTGAGAGCTACCGTGAAGTAAGTAGACTATTTGGGTTCAAGTTGTCTAGTTTTAGGTTCCTGTCCGTTTAAAATAGATTGTGAATAAACTAAAAAACCAAAAATACTCTTCTTGTTCTATGCCTATTTTAGTGCATGCGCACTCGTTCTAAAGCTCGTCGTCTACAAAAACAACAACAAGTTACTCCTAATCTTGTTGAACCTCCTAAAGATACGATGGCTGATAATCGAACTATGGCAGAATTGCTCCAGGCTCCCACCGAGGGATACGAGGACGCAATTGTTGTTCCTGAAATTGAAGCAGCAAATTTTTGAAATCAAGAGTTCTAAACTCTTGTCCAGAACAAGCAGTTCTTCGGACATGACAAAGAGGACCCACATGCCCACATCCGTTACTTCAATAAAATCACCTCTACTTTGAGATATCCTAATGTCCCGACCACATCAATTAAGTTGATGCTTTTTCCTTTCTCTCTCGAGGGGGCAGCCCGGATATGGCTTGAAAAAGAACCCCCTCGATCAATTCAGACATGGGATGATCTCGTTGCTAAATTCATAAATCAGTTTTTCCCACCTTCTAAAACGACAAATCTTCGGAACGAAATTACAAATTTCAAGCAAAGATTTGATGAATCGTTTAGTGAGGCTTGGGATCGATTCAAAGATCTTCTCCGAGCATGTCCACATCATGGATTCTCGGAGCTTCACCAACTTGATACATTTTACAATGCCTTAAATGTTAATGATCAAGACTCTTTGAACTCCGCCGCAGGTGGTAACTTTTTGGACAAAAGGCCCGCTGATTGCTCAAGCATCATCGAAAGCAAGTCCAAAGTTCGTAACTCCCGAAGCAAAGCCATTGTTGCTAAAGTGAGTACGAGCGCTTCCACCTCCGGTGTATCTCCCGATGTTGCTGAATTGAAAGATATGGTTAGAGCTCTACTTCTCGACAAGCAGACATCTCCAGTTCCAGCTCCCGCTCCCGTAAAAACGGTGACAAAGTTGTGTTACCTGCGGGGTGCCCACTCATATCGTAATTGTCCGGCTACCGGATAGCAACACTTTACGAGATAACATCCAAGAATACGTCTCGCAAGCAGCCGCAGCAAATTTCAACCAAGGAAATTCCGGTTACCGTCCGCCACCGATGGCGAACCAAATCAGACCACCCGGTTTTCCTCCTATGCAACACAACAACCAAACCAACAATCAGAATCGTTGGAACCAGAACCAAAACCGTGGGAATGGCTACAACCAGGGTCAAATCCAACGACCCCACGTTCAACAACAAGCCCCAATGTATCAACCCCGGTTAATCAACACCCAGCTACCAAGCTCCAACTCATCCAAGCTCGGGTGTATCAAAAACGATTTGAGAGCTATGTCAAGCTAAGATGCGGTTATTGCAAAATATGCAAAAACCAAATGTCCATACATAACCAGACTTGCTCACTCAAAATCGTAAATTCAACCAAACTTCTACTTCAAATTCGGGTACTCTTCTAGCAACACCGTTGCTACCGAAGGGGAATTAAAGCAATCACCACCATAAGCGGTGTTTCATATGAAGGACCTCAAATTCCACCGCCGGTGGTGGAAGTTGAAACCAAGGTAACAAAGGACACGGTGCTTCCTAATGAAGTACCAAAGACGTCCAACCTCCAATAGTCCATGATTGAATGAACCAGTTGTCATGCCTAGAACCAAAACGACTTTACCATATCCATCTAGGGTAAACAAGGAGAAAATCAGCAAAATGACGACCTTTAGCTTTAAATTCATGGAAATTTTTCGAATCTCCACTTCGAGCTCAGCTTCGCAGATGCCTCTCTTGCACTGCCTAAAGTTTGCACCAATGTTCAGAAAGCTATTGAACACAAAGATAAGATCCTTTGGACTTAAACCAGAAACACCGGTTAATGAAAACTGCTCGGCAAGTCATCCCTAAAAGACATTTCCCGGAAAAATTAGGAGACCCGGGAATTTCCTGATACGTGTGATTTTCCAGAGTTGATGAATGATTAGCCTGGCCGATCTAGGTGCAAGCATCAATACTAGATGCCACTCGCCCGTTTTTGAAAAGCTTAACCGCCAAGGTCAACCAAAACTAGGGATGTACCCGAGTTAGTCCGACCGATCAATCTCCTCTCCCACCGCAATAGCCAAGATTTTTGTGAAGGTTGGAACCTTCTACTTTCCAGCTGATTTTGTGGTAGTTGACTATGATGCCGACCCTAGAGTCCCGTTGATTTTAGGAAGACCATTCTTAAGAACGGCAAGAGCCTTGATTGATGTACACGGTGAAGAGATGACCTTAAGACATGATGACAAATCCGTGACTTTCAAAGTAGGTGGATACAAAAAATTTCTCCTACAAGCCATGGAATCATTAACAAGATCAATCTTATTGATATAGCATGTGAGGAATATTCTCAAGAGATTTTAGGTTTCTCGGAAGTATTAGCAAATGGAAATTCCACTCCTTACTTTGAACCAATTGTTGATACCACTTCTCCCACCCTCACTCCATTCGAGGGTAGTGATTTCATTCTTGAAGAAATCGAGGCTGAACTTTCTGATACTTCGTATAAGTCAGGAATTGATGATGCCGAATGTGATCCCGAGAATGACATTCTTCTTCTTGAAGCTATCCTGAATAGTGAGCCTTTATCACCACTTCCTAACCATGCAAATTATTTTCCTGAGGTTAGGAAAGAACTTAAGAATTGTGAAGCCAAAACCGATGGAACACCAATTGATGAACCTCCCGAGGTCGAGCTCAAGGACTTACCTCCCCACCTCGAATATGCATTTTTGGAGGGTGACAACAAGTTACCAGTCATAATTGCTAAAGATTTGAGTGTCGGGGAGAAAGCCGCTCTAATAAAGGTGTTGCAGTCCCACAAGCGAGCCATCGCTTGGAAACTCTCCGATATCAAGGGTATTAACCCGGAATTTTGTACACACAAAATCTTAATGGAAGAGGACTACACACCAGCGGTCCAACATCAGAGACGGGTAAACCCAAAAATCCACGATGTCATAAAAAAGGAAGTTGAAAAACTTCTTAATGCTGGATTAATTTACCCTATCTCGGATAGTCCCTGGGTCAGCCCGGTACACTGTGTACCAAAGAAAGGTGGTTTTACCGTAGTTGAGAATGAGCAAAATGAGTTGATCCCAACTCGATTAGTTACGGGATGGCGGGTATGCATTGACTACCGAAAATTAAATGAAGCCACCCGAAAGGACCATTTTCCTCTACCATTCATGGACCAAATGCTCGAGAGGCTTGCGGGAAACGAATACTATTGTTTTCTCGATGGTTTCTCGGGTTATTTTCAAATACCCATCGACCCAAATGATCAGGAAAAGACAACGTTTACTTGCCCATACGGAACCTTTGCCTACCGCCGCATGCCCTTTGGCCTCTGCAATGCACCAGGCACATTCCAGAGATGTATGACGGCAATCTTCCACGACATGATCGAAAAAACGATGGAAGTGTTTATGGATGACTTTTCGGTTTTTGGAAGTTCTTTCTCTACATGCCTAACCCCATTTGGAAAAGATGCTTAAGCGGTGTGAAGACACCAATTTAGCTCTAAACTGGGAGAAAAGCCATTTCATGGTTAAGGAAGGCATTGTTCTTGGACACAAAACCGCTATGCTTCTGTTTTATATGATTCGGGTTCCGATAGGAGTTTTTGTGAACACTAGATTTAGTTTCATGCTTGATATCGACCAGGTTAAAATAGATACCAGTTACGAGGTAGAGTTAGCCGATGGAAGGGTAGTTAGTAAGAACACTGTTTTAAAAGGTTGCTCTTTGAATTTAGTGAACTATATTTTCGAAATCGAAGGAATGCATTGAAGCATTTGAAACCCTTAAGATGAAGTTAACCCATGCTCCAATTCTAGTTGCTCCCGATTGGGACTTGCCCTTTGAAATCATGTGTGATGCAAGTGATTTTGCTGTTGGGGCAGTCCTAGGGCAACGTAAGACCAAGCACTTCCAACCGATACATTATGCAAGCAAAACTATGACCGAGGCTCAAGCACATTACACTACAACGGAAAAAGAATTACTTGCCGTAGTGTATGCTTTTGAGAAATTCCGGCCATATCTTGTCTTGTCCAAAAGCATAGTGTATACGGACCATTCAGCTCTCAAATACCTGATTGTTAAGCAGGATGCTAAGCCAAGATTGTTCCGGTAGATCTTGCTGCTCCAAGAATTTGATGTCGTTATCCGTGATAAAAAAGGAGCAGAAAATCTCGCCGCAGACCACCTTTCCAGACTTGAAAATCCCCATCAAAGTGAGCTCGAGAAAAAGGAAATTACGGAAACATTTCCTCTCGAGACACTTGGGATGGTTACCTTTTGTGGTGATGATAATGCCCCATGGTTTGTCGATTTTACAAACTACCATGCGGGGAATTTTGTGATCAAAGGGACCATTCACTGTTTTTGGGATGACCCCTTCTTGTTTAAGACGTCAAACACTACTTTTGGGACGACCCCTTCTTGTTTAAGATATGTGTGGATCAAGTGATTCGGCGGTGTGTGCACGGCAAGGAAGCTCTCGACATCCTCGAAGCTTGCCATAATGGACCCACCGGGGGACACTACGGTGCCAATTACACCGCTAAAAAGATCTTTGATTCAGGATTTTATTGGCCCACGATCTACAAGGATGCCCACGACTTTGTCACCCGATGTGACATTTGTCAACGTCAAGGAAAAATTTCACAACGTAATGAGATGCCACAAAACTCCATCCAAGTTTGTGAAATCTTTGACGTTTGGGGTATTGACTTCATGGGGCCATTCCCGTTTTCAAGAGGGAACAAATATATACTTGTGGCCGTCGATTACTTGTCAAAATGGGTTGAAGCGAAAGCGCTCCCCACCAACGACGCCCGAGTTGTTTGCAAATTTCTCAAATCTCTCTTCGCCAGATTCGGTGCCCCTCGTGCAATCATAAGTGATCGCGGAACCCATTTTTGCAATGACCAGTTTGCAAAGGTCATGCTTAAATACGGAGTCACTCATCGTCTCTCCACCGCATATCACCCACAAACAAGTGGGCAAGTTGAGGTATCCAATCGTGGCTTAAAACGAATTCTTGAAAGGACCGTGGGCGAAAATCGTGCCTCTTGGTCGGATAAACTGGATGACGCTCTCTAGGCCTTCCGTACAGCTTACAAAACACCCATCGGGTGCACCCCGTACAAGCTTGTATATGGAAAGGCATGTCATCTACCGGTTGAGTTGGAGCACAAAGCTTACTGGGCCCTTAAGCATACAAACTTTGATATCAAAACCGCGGGTGATCACAGGAAAGTTCAACTCAACGAACTTAATGAACTTCGTGATCATGCCTATGAAAACTCTTTGATCTATAAAGAGAAAACAAAGAGAATCCATGACTCCAAGATCAAAAATCGCGTTTTCAACGTCGGTGATCGAGTCCTCCTCTTTAACTCTAGATTAAAGATTTTCTCAGGCAAGCTTAAGACCCGCTGGAGTGGACCATTCACTGTAACCCAAGTTTTTCCATATGGCACTGTCGAGTTATCCCAAAACTCCAGGCCAAATTTCAAAGTGAATGGTCATCGTTTGAAGCACTACTTTGGGGGGGGGGACGTACCACAATTAGTAGTCTCGGATCTCCAAACATTCCCCATGGACCAATAAATTCAAGGACGGGTCAAGCATAGCGACCTTAAACAAGCGCTTCGTGGGAGGCACCCCATGCTTATCAGTAGCAGTATTATGTAGTTACGAATAAGTGTTTTTGTGTGAGGCAGCTTACCTCTTCCATTACCCATGTTTTGTCTATGTTTTGTCCATGTTTTCTGTTGAATGTCCAGGATTTCCCAGATTGTGAAAGACTCTTGTGCTCGCAGTTTTGCCCTTCATCCACAAGAGTTTCACATCCTCAGCTTCATTTTGGGAATCCAATATCCAAATCTAATCGACTAACGTTTTATCTTTTGGCACACCTAATAAATGGCCTTAGATTTACGTAGGTACCCCTTTAAAACATCGAGGACGATGTTTAGTTCTAGTATGGGGGGGATCTTTGATTTGATTTCACCTGCAACCATTGTTTATCACGGTAATCCTGTTTTAAACCACCAAAATTTTCGCAAAAAATACCAAAAAATTTTAAAAATTTAAAAATTTTCAAAATAAAATAATGTTTTTGTCGCAGTTTTGACTTTTCCCAATGGGTAGAATGAAATAAATTTTGACTTCGAATCGAGCGTGTTGAGCCCAGCTTTGTCCCCTTAACGCATTTAATAAACGAAAGTTTATAGGCATAACATTCGCGGATCCTTTTACTAGGATTTAAATTGCGAGAACGAGAAATGATAGTGTTGTTTACAAGTAGGATGCTAAGCAAGGATTATTTGGAAATCTTAAAAGCTTATAGGTATAACTTGTCCGCTTTTTTCTCCCAAAAATTAAAAAAAATAAAAAAAAAAAAATAAAAAAAAAATAAAATAAAAAGAAGCTCTTAACCTGACTAATAAACGTGCTTAATTTTGCTTTAACTTTAAACCGACATTTTCTAAAAAGAAGCTCTTTCGAAAACGAAAATATTCATCTTAGTTCAGCATTATACTTGAGTTTCTAAAAACGAAATTTTCGTCTATTACGGAAAAATATGTATGGCAAAAAAAAAGAGAAAAAAAAATAATGATGAAAATATAAACTGGGTGCTGATAAAGGTTTACTTGCATCTTGCGGCTCACAACCGATGTGCAGTCTTCCAAAACAAAGCCATAGTGAGATAATAAATGCCAAAGTGCATTCTTAAGTATTATCAATAAGAAACCGTCGTCAGACTAAGTCACTACATCTTGTCGGAGGCGTGGCCGATGTTGTAGTCATGTAAATGATAGCGGTATTATAGTATGTATATAGCAGATAGAATGAAATTTTAAAGGTTAAAGATTTCTTTTCTAAACTCAAGTATAATTTTAAACAAGAAAATAACTTGCTTTTAAAGACTTCAAAAGTTGTTGGTGCCTCGGTAGATTATTTTCGATTAAGTATTCCCCCGTGGGGTTTTCAAAAACCTAGGCACTTATCTGATGAGGCTGGGACTTCCTAGTAGAAAGTCGCTACATTGGCAAGTCTCACCAATGAGATCTTAAATTTAGATTTTGCGTGCAGATGAGTAGTATTATTTAATGTATCGGTAAATCTAAGAAATTCGGCCTAAAAGGATGGAGTATCCCGCTATTACATTGCGAACATTCTCCTGTAGGGTCTCAACCTGATAACCTAAGTCGAAATCGGCTGGGATCTATCGAGAATATGCTGGTTGGTGGGTGATCTAGTCTTTTCCCTAGATTTCTTCAGAAATATCGTTATGCACATAAACTATACTACTTTCTAAAACTGTCAATCTAAATTTAACTTAAAATTAAGCACAATCACTCTAATTGAATAATTGTTGGGAGCAAAAAGTTGACAAGTCATAGTTATAAGTAGTGTTAGCATATTTACTTATACTCAACGGTAATTTCGTTTTTACGCTTAGCTTGGGACTAGTGAAAAATCGAGGACGATGAATTTATCCGTCAGGACATCCATAGATTATTCTATGGGCGCTTTTCATTCTATGATCTCAGTGTTGATAAAATAAAGGAAGTCAAACAGGTAGTTAAGAAAAGATAAAGGAAAAATCCAAAAATATTAGGGATAGTTAGTGTAAATAAAAAAAAATGGTGAAAACGGGACTTGTCGAAGCTTTTGATTCCTTAGTTCCCCTTGACGAACACTTAGCTACTTTTCGAGGTTATTAGTCGAGGGGGATTAAGATTCTTGGTTTTCTTAAGTGTTTACTTCATAACATTGCGTGAGGACACTGCAATATCTTAGTATGGGGGATTTTGGTATGTGCTTAATTACACATACCATTTTCCATTAAAAACGGACTTAAATGACTAAAAACGTACCAAAAATACATTGTATTTGTATGTTTTGCATTTGTATTGTGCAGGAAACGGATATTCAAGAAAAGGACAAAAAACAAAGCTAAAAGCGACAAAACCGAGCACGAGAATGAAAAGAGCGTGAAAAGAAGTCAAAGCCAAAGCCAAAGTCAACCCCGACAAAGTCAAGTCAAAGTCAAAGTCAACTCTGAGAAGCTGAATCAGAAGAATACAAACTTGAGGGACTAAAATTGCCAAATCATAAAGTTGAAAAAAAAGGATAAAAGGTTCAAGGGCTGAAATTGCAATTTACCTAAAATATAACTTTAGGGGCCTTTCCTGCCAAACCCCTAAAGTTATATCACACAAGGACCAAGCGTGTAATAAACTTATACAGGTTGAGGGGGCATTCCTGCCAATCCCTAAACTCATATCACCACAAGGACGAAAAATGCAATAAGAGTTATATGGTTGAGGGGCCAAAGTTGGCAACACACCAAACCTTTCACCCCTGTTACCCAAAAACAGGTTTTCCCGCCAACAAAACCCAAGAACAGGGTCACATGTTGTCTTCCCCCGCTTTTACCCTACAACACCAAAACCTCAATGGGTAAAACCCTCACCCCCTCTCCACTAAAACCCTAGTCACAAGATGCCTTGCCATGTTGGCAATCCTACTTTTTCTAAGCTAATCCAACGTCGGGTATGAGATCAAGAAAGCACAAGTGATATCAATGGCCAAGATTGAAGCTTCAAACCTCTCAAAAAACAAGCACAACTCAGATTGTTCTCACAAAAGAAGCACAAAAGGAGAAGACCCAAGACTTGAAGTTCTAGTATAAATAGGACCTTTGTAAGCAGTTAAAAAGGGAGAAATTTTTTCTCCAATTTTCTTTGCAGCTTATTTTAGTTAACTTGTAGCTTTTTGTCTTTTAAAATTTAAGCATTGTACCCTGTTTTCTGAAGTTAATGAAATTTGAGTTTTTTTAGATTTAAAATTCTAATGTGTTTGGGTATAGTTCGACCGAACGAGTTGTTTTGAGGAGGACCGAACGAGTGTAAAATTTTGTGGACCGAACGAGTGGAGACTATGAGAATCCGAAACGAACGTTGCCACAACTTAAGGAACGTACGAGTTAATAAACAATAAGGAATCTAACAAGGAGAATTTTTGAAGGACTACTTCCCGTACGAGTTCTTTTCTACAAGTGACGATACGACTGTGATTTTTATCAAGGATAGAAGACAGTCGAACCAAGAGGGACACATATATAGAAATCGACTGTAGTTGTTTGAGGAGGGAACATACAACCGACCGATACGAGTTGTAAAATCTTGGTCAATAGAACGAGAGTTCTACTTTGTGAAACCGATAAGAGTACTAAGCAACTCGAAACCGAACTAGTCAAAACCCTCAAAGAGCCGAACCGAAAGATCAACACTCATGTGACCCGATCTAAACCCAACCGGTGTCAACTCGGTATTTACAGAGTTGACACGGCGTTGGGTCACTCAAATGAGTCATTGATCCAAACAAAGAACAGATTAAGTCGAGCACAGACTCGACTACAATAACCACCATACCAACTCAACAAACATCATCTCTAATCCACTAAAATATAAGTTCCTTCAGGGCACAAACAAACATCAACCAGATTCAACATCACTAATACTAATCCCATCGTCATAATCTCTTCTCCAAACAACAATGACTCGAAGCAATTTAATCTCAGAATCATGTTACGGTTTCATAACCAAAATCTTTTCAAAGATTATCATGACGTTCATCATGTATATTGTAAAGGTTAAACCTTTTTTCTTTTAATATTCGAACATAAGAAATATTTATAACACTTGGGTTATAATATTTTCTATGTTTCGTTTCAAGACTCAAATCAAAAACATAACACACCTACCCGAGACCACATTCAAATGATCTTTAAGCTCGTTCTTCTTGTCGAGGCTGGCTTCAAAATTAGTGATTAATAAGGATGTTTGTTATTCATGTATCTTGGTTGGTTGGTTCTCGGTACAAGAACTAATGGGGTTTTTGTAATTTGTTCTTCAAGGTTAGTAAGATTTCTTGGTGTCGTGTTTCCACAGATTAAAAACTGAACACAACGATGCAATTATATCTTTGGTGTTGGGTGTGTGAACTCTTAGATGGAGAGAAGAAGTTAGATCGCGGAGGCGTAATGAAAAGGTGGTATAGGGTTAATGATGAGATAACTTGGGTGTGTGTTTTATCCCTGCTTTTTTGGAACGGGTTTATAAACCTCAACAAGGGCCACGAAAATTTGAAGTTAAAAATGTGATGGGCTGTAGCTTTTATTTAAATGGGCCGGTTTTATAAGTTGTTGATGGGCTGCGTTTGTTTGTCTTTGATGGGCTGAGTTTATGATGAAAACGGGTACAACGATTTGAGTATTAAATGTTTCATATTAAAACTAAATTTAGCTAAATGACTCAACTTGGGGACCGAATTTTTGCTATATTTACTTGTTTAATGATTATTTGTACCTTCATGATGACAAAGTGACAATGTGAAGAGATCGAGATCAAGTTGGATAAAGAATCATGAAACTTAAAGGCTAGATTTGGAATTAATTTTATAAGTGACTACGGAGTTGATCGGGTATCACTTCTTTGAAATTGAAGTGGCATTTAACGTTGGCGTGTTCTTATTTTATCTTGAAGTCGGGGTTGGCTGGATGCATTACTTTCAATGATAACTTGCTCGAGCTTAATTTAAGTTGAAGACTTGGTTTATCTAGTTTACAGCAGTCAGGTAGTTGGATGGTTGAAGACTGGTTATCTTTCACTGAATAGGAGTTACATTTGTAGTACTCGTGTCTCACGCTAGTCGTTGTGGATAATCGCAAGATGGTGATGAAATGTCTCATACTTTGGCCAAGGGAATTGATACTTTGAGATTTGTTTTGGAGCACAAATTCTCTACTCCGTTACTTAAACTATTTAGCGTATAGCTTTAAGTCACAAGAACGGAAAAATTCTACTTCAGTTTCAAGTTTGTATATCTGGTTTACTTCATTCTAGTGGTTACTCAAAAAGATACAAGAATGTTGGTTAAATGATAGCTCAAGACGAGGAGAGAGGTGATGAGTAAAGATTTGATCATCAATTGTTCTCAACAGGGTGAGATCTGTGCTAATTTATTCCTCACAACAAAGTACTCAAGTAAATGTGGGTCCAAGGTGTTGTGATTCCGAAGTGTCGAAACAAGCACAGGGGGGAAGGAAGAAGATTCCACCCATTGAGCCTTTGCGAAGGAGAGATTCACCGTGAGGCCTCGTGCCTTTCTTTTGTTCTTGAAGCTTGAATGGAGCATCTTTCTGAATGTTTTTTAAGTTAGGCCATTGCACGGAGACAAATGTCCTAAACCGAAGAGAATATCAGGTTTAGATTATGGTTTTTTGGGTGATTTCTTCTGACAAATAGGGGAAGTGATTCCTTGAGAACATTTTGTATGCATTATTTGGACTTTCCAGGGGGAAGCCTGGTGTGTGAAGAAATTATTTAGCGTGAGAAAGAGAAAATTACGTTGTTGATCCAGTAATGTATATCCCAAAAACGATCAATCCACTATGCTTTTTTCTTAAAGGGTGTAGTAACATTTGTTGTGGTATCTTACAAGTTAGTGTGCACTTAATTATTCTAAGCTTGTAAGTAAGCTTTGAAACTGCTCAAGAGAGGATTGCTAGTTTGGGGGGAAGCTTTGAAGCTTCTAAATAAAGAATATGTGCAAGATTAGGGGGAAGCTGATTCACTTGTAGTTTGGGGGGGAAGCTTTTAAAGACTTTCTAAAATCAAGAATATTGTGGTCTTAGAATTAGGGGGGAAGCTAATTCAGATGCTTTCCTTAACCAGAAAAGTGTATGGGTTACTATAGTCGTGTGCCTGTTACAGTATTTCTCTACAAAGTGCACTACAAATATGATTATTGTTGGAGTGCAGAATGAAGTCAAACACCCAGGAAGACGTTTCAGCATATGATAGCTTCATGGAAGTTCTTGTTCTTAATCATTATGTACTTGTTAGGAAATTTATGTAGTAATTCTGTAAATCGTCCCGTGGGGGAAGATTGTTGGGAATTCACTTTTACGTGACGACATTACAGAATTACCATAGTTTATCATAGTCACATACGCGAGGACTAGAATAGGCAACTATGTATAGTTTAGAGCCGTATGGGCTATAAATACCCCTCTATGGCTTCCATAGAGGGGTTGAGTCATTTGGCATTTGTCAAGTCATTTGTATCCTTCATCCATTTTCCATAAAATAACACAAGTTCATCTTCCATCTCTCTACTCTCTCTCACTAAAATGGCTTTCATGTGGTTTGACTCACCAAGACCACCGGATCTTAGTTCACGTAGACCTTCATATTATAAGAAGAAGAAAAAAGACAAGGGCTGAAATTGCAATTTACTAGAAAATACAACTTTAGGGACAAATCTGCCAAGTCCCCAAAGTTGTATTACCACAAGGACTTACTTTGTAATAATCACATGAGAGTTGAGGGGCTGAGGTTTGTCAAGTCCCCAAATATAAACCACAAGGACTTGATTGCAATTCAACACATAACTTGAGGGAACATGTTTGGCTTCCAACCTAACATTATACCATGTCACTCTATAACCTTATTTCCCGCCAATTTTAAACCCAAACCAAGTCACGGGTTCTTCTTCACCCTTATCTAAACCTGCAATCCTCAAATTCACCCCTAGTGGTAATGATTCACCCTACAACACATAAATCCCCCCAGCTATTAGATTGCCAAAACCTTGGCAATCATTCACCATTTTCTAGAGCTTTCGACGGCGGTCGTGATGACTTGAAAGAAGCACAAGTGATCTTGGAGGGCCAAGATTTGAGTTTGTCATTTGTCTACACAACTAACACACCTTATGAGCTCCTCACAAAAGAAGCACAGCTGAGAAGAGTCCAAGAAGAAAAAGATTTCGGGCTATAAAAATAGTTCCTATGTAAGCCTTTTAAGGGATGGCTTATTATAATTATCATAACTAGCATACTTTTAATGTGGTTACTCTGTTATTTTTTAAGTATTTACAGCTTATTGCTCTTTAAATTTTAGCTTTGTATTGTTTTTTCAAGAGATTAATGAAAATTTGTGGTTTTGAAGTTAAAATCCAATCTTTCAATTCCAAGTTGTAAGTTGTCAATTTGTGTTTAAGAAGCTCTCATTAAGCTTATTTATAAGCTGTTTTGATTAAGTAAACTAAAAAAGGCTAAATTAGTTAAGAAAAAAAATCTATAAAAAAATTACCACAGCTTATAATTTGGATGATAAGCCAAAAATGGAAGGGCTTATGGACAATACCAGCTTATCTTTGATAAGCTGGAGCTTGTAGACAAAGATTTTTACAGCTTATTCACCCTTGTTTTGAGCAAAGGGTTTTTGTAAGTCAAATTTTCTTTCAATATAAGCTTATTTTCTGAATTGGCTTAATTTTAGCATTGGTTTGTGCGTGAGAGAGAGTATAGATGTCATGAGAGAGACTTAGAGTGCTGATAAGTATGTTATGTTGAGAAGTCTGTTAGAGTGAGTGTTCTTTAAGACCATAGCCTAATTAACCCTTAATCAGCTAAAAGACAATTCAGAAAATAAAGGGGTGTTTGGACAAGAGGTAAAAGGGTTCAAAACAGGGATTGTAATGGTTGAGGTCATCCAAGTTAGATTCTATTAGCTTACTTAGGTCTCAGTAAGTAGTTTTGAAAAGTTTTTATAAGAAAATTTTTTAAATCCAAGGTTAATTTAGCTTAAAAATTGGAATTAGTGTAATTTGCTTTTAGGGAATAGCTTAATTGAGTTTTGCTTTAAGTGTGGTGTATTTGGCTAAGTTTGTATGTCATTTTAAAATGTTTGTATGCATTCGGTAAAGTTAGGTAATAATGTGCATTTGTGTTTTGAATTTTAACCAAAAATCTGTCAAGTTAACTTAATTGTGTAAACTATCACTTTTTAAGCTCAATTTTAGATAAGCCAAAGACAATCTCAGGTTCTGATTTTAAAAACATAAGCTCATTGTTTTCTTTGTTTAAACTGGTTTAGCTTATTTCAAGCTTTAATCTTGTTTTTCTTGCTAAAAAATATGCCTGCATAGAGGCCTTTGCCCTTTTCAGCTTAAACACACTCAGCATGTGCTGAGTGTGATGAGCTTTTTCACAAGCTCTTTTCTCAGCTTATTTGTGAGTCAAACTCTTTGAGTTTGCTTTTGTGATAAGCCCATAGGCCACTCTTTTAGGTGCTATTAGCCTCATTCCATTAAATTAATTTTTTTTTCAGTTTATTTATATGCTCTAAAAAGCCCACATGAGCTGTTTGGCTTAAGGACTTTCCCTGGTGCTGGGCTTTTTATTAAGCATATTCTGGCTCTATTTGGGTGTTTTATTGTTCGCTTGTTGATCTTAATCTGCTTATTGTGATTGTTTAAATATCTGTGTTTGCTTATTTCACTCTTTGCTTAGCTTATTTGTGTAAAAAGCCAAAAAGATATAGTCAATTAAGCCGGAAAATGGGTAGTTAATTAGGGTTCATGGGTTTTTAATTTGGGGGTGCAGGGTAATGTTTGGGGATAGGCAAGTTCAGCCCTCCAAGGTGTAAAGCTTGTTTGCAATTTAAGTCCATGGTGGTGTGAAACTTTGGTGATTAACCAGGTTTGGCCCTCAAGGGTGTTAAAGGTTATTTCACCACACGTCCTTGTGGTGTACAAGTTTAGGGGGTTGGCAGTTTTGCCCCCTCAAGTTTTTCTTTCCTTGAATTGCAACTTCAGTCCTTGTAGTTTTCATTACTAAATACAACTTTAGGATTTTGCACTTTTAGTCCCTCAAGTTGTATTTTCTGATTCAGCTTCTCTTGGTTGGCTTTGACTTTGACTTTTTCGCTCTTTCCGCTTTCGTGCTCGGTTTTGTCCAATTTGGCTTCGTTTTTTGTCCTTTTGTCGATATCCGACACCTGCACAGTACACAAAGCAAAACAAACATATATTTGGCAATTTCTGTCTGTTTTTGGTCATTTAGGCTCGTTTTATTAGGTATAAAATATGTGTAATTAAGCACATATTAAATCCCCCATACTAAGGTATTGCCGTGTCCTCACGCAATGTTATGAAGTAAACACTTAAGAAAACCAAGAATCTCAATCCTCCTCAACTAATAACTTCGAAAAGTAGCTAAGTGTTTGTCAAGGGGAACTAAAGAATCAATAGCTTCGACAAGTCCCGTTTTCACCATTTTTTTATATGTACACTAACTATCCCTAATATTTTTGGATTTTCCTTTTTCTTTTCTTAACTACCTGTTTGACTTCCTTTATTTTATCAACACTGGGATCATAGAATGAGAAGCGCCCATAGAATAATCTACGGATGTCCTGACGGATAAATTCATCATCCCTGATTTTTCACTAGTCCCAAACTAAGCGTAAAAACGAAATCACCGCTAAGTACAAGTAAAGATGCTAACACTACTTATAACTATAACTTGTCAACTTCTCGCTCCCAACAATTATTCAATTTAGAGTGATTGTGCTTAATTTTAAGTTAAATTTAGATCGACAATTTTAGAAAGTAGTATAGTTTATGTGCATAACGATATTTCTGAAGAAATCTGGGGAAAAGACTAGATCACCCACCAACCAGCATATTCTCGATAGATCCCAGCCGAGTTCGACTTAGGTTATCAGGTTGAGACCCCACAGGAGAATGTTCGCAATGTAATAGCGGGATACTCCACCCTTTTAGGCCGAATTTCTTAGATTTACCGCTAAATAAACAATACTACTCAAAGCACGCAAACATCAAAAATTTAATGATCTCATTGGTGCGATTATTCCTAGAAATAATCTACCAACGGCAACCAACAACTTTTGAAGTCTTAGAGCAAGTTATTCTTAGTTCAAAATTATACTTGAGTTTAGAAAAAGAAATCTTAACCATTAAATTTTCCTTATTAGTCATTTATTGCTATAATCATACTATAATACCGTCATCATTTACATGACTACAACATCGGCCACGCCTCCGACAAGATGTAGTGACTTAGTCTGACGACGGTTTCTTATTGATAACACTTACGAATGCACTTTGGCATTTATTATCTCACTATGGGCTTTGTTTTGAAGACTGCAACATCGGTTGTGAGCCGGCAAGATGCAGTAAACCTTTATCAGCCCACAGTTTATATTTTTCATCATTCATTTTTCATTTTTTCATTTTTTTTTTTTGCAACATATTTTCCGTAATAGAGAAAATTTCGTTTTAGAAACTCAAGTATAAAGCTGAACTAAGATGAATATTTTCGTTTCCGAAAGAGCTTCTTTTTAGAAAATGTCGGTTTAAAGTTAAAGCAAAATTAAGCACGTTTATTAGTCAGGTTAAGAGCTTCTGGGAGAAAAAGCGACAAGTTACACTTATAAGCTTTTAAGATTTCCAAATAATCCTTGTTTAGCATCCTACTTGTAAATAACACTATCATTTTTCGTTCTTCGCAAATTTAAAATCCCTAATAAAAGGATCCGCGAATGCTTAGCCTAATAAACTTTCGTTTATTAAATGGTTAAGGGACAAAGCTAGGGCTCAACACGCCCTGATCGAGTCAAAATTTATTCTCATTCTACCCATTAGGAAAATTAAAACTGTGACAAAACACTTATTTTATTTTTGAAATTTTTTAAATTTTTTCTGGTATTTTTACAAAAATTTTGGTGGTAAAAACGGGATTACGTGACAACAATGGCTGCAGGAAAAAAATCAAATTGAAGATCCCCCCCATACTAGAACTAAACATCGTCCTCGATGTTTTGAAAGGGGTACCTACGTAAATCTAAGGCCGTTTATTAAGTGTGCCAAAAGATAAAACGTTAGTCGATTAGATTTGGATACTTGATTTCCAAAATGAAGCTGAGGATGCGAAACTCTTGTGAATGAAAGATAAAACTGAGAGCACGAGAGTCTTCACAATCCGGGAAATCCTGGACATACAACACAAAGCACACAAAACATGGACAAAACACGGGTAATGGAAGAGGCGAGCCTCCACACAACAAGAAAACACTTATTCATTACTACACAATACTACGATAAGCATGGGGTGCCTCCCACGAAGCGCTTGTTTAAGGTCGCTATGCTTGACCCGTCCCCGAATTTATTGGTCCATGGGGAACGTCTGGAGATCTGGGACTACCTCGGTTGGTACGTCCCCTCCAAAGTAGTGTTTCAAACGATGACCATTCACTTTGAAGTTTGGCCTGGAGTTTTGGGATAACTCGACAGTGCCATATGGAAAAACTTGGGTTACAGTGAATGGTCCACTCCAGCGGGTCTTAAGCTTGCCCGAGAAAATCTTCAATCTAGAGTTAAAGAGGAGGACTCGATCACCGACGTTGAAAACGCGATTTTTGATCTTGGAGTCATGGATTCTCTTTGTTTTCTCCTTGTAAATTAAAGAATTTTCGTAGGCATGATCACGAAGTTCATTATTAATTCATTTGAGTTTAACATTTATGTGATCCACCCGCGGTTTGATATCGAAGTTTGTAGCTAAGGGCCCAGAAAGCTTGTGCTTCCCATTCAACCGTAGATGAATACCTAATCCATAAACAAGCTTGTACGGAGTGCACCCGATGGGTGTTTAGTAAGCTGTACTTAAGGCCGACCAAGAGAGCATCATCCAGTTGTCCACAAGAGCACGGTTTTTGCCCAAGGTCCCTTCAAGAATCCTTTTCAAACCACTATTTGGATACCGCAACTTGTCCACTTGTTTTGTGATGATGACGCTATGGAGAGGACGATGATGACCTCCATATTTAAAAGCATGACTTTTGAAATTGGTCATTGCAAAAATAGGTTCCGCGATCACTTTAAGATTGCACTAGGGTCACCAAATCTGGAGAGAGAGTTTTTAAAGAATTTGCCACAACTCGTTGCAACATTGTGTGTGAGCGCTTTTTGCTTCCAACCCATATTGATAAGTAATCGACTGCCACGAGTATATAACTTGTTCCCTCTGAAGACGGGAACGCCCCCATAAAATCAATGCCCCAAATTTCAAAGATTTCGCAAACTTATAGAGTTTTTGTGTCATCTCATCACGTTGCGAAATTTTTTGCCTTGACTTGACAAATGTTCACATCGGGTGACAAGTCGGGAGGCATCCTTGTAACGTGGGCCAATAAAATCATGAATCAAAGATCTTTTTAGCGGTGTAATTGGCACCGTAGTGTCCCCCAGTGGTCTACTGGTGCGAGCTTTGAGAATGTCCAAAAGTCTTTCTATTCATGCCCGAAACACAATGCCTAATTACTTGGTCCAGCACAATAAGCAGATCATGAATAGAAAGGGTCCGTCCCAGAAGTAACGTTTGAACATCTTAAAAAAACTTGTTTTTCTGGTGGGACGACAATTCCCTACATGAATTTCCCCGCATGGTAGTTTGCCAAAGTCGGCAAACCATGGGTAACTAACATGCACGAAGGGTAACTGATACCCAAAGTTATTCAGATGGAAAATGTTCTTTTTTTTTCCGTGATTTCCATGTTCCGAACATCATTTTGGTTGAGGGTTCTCAGAGTCTGAGAGATGTTCGCAAACAAGATTTTCTGCTCCTTTTTTGTCTCGAACTCAACATCAAAAATCCTTGGAGCAAAAGGATCCACCGCATCCAGTCCTTGCCTTAGCATCCTTTTTAGCAAAGATATACTTTATATCAGAATGGTCGGATACACTATGGGGCCCCCCTTTTTGACAAACTAGATATGACTTGGAATACTAAAAGCGTAACACTACCAAGAATTCGTTTTCGGTCCGAAAGTAAGTGACTTGAGCTTCGTCATTGTCTTGCTGCATAGTGAAATTGGTTGAAATGCGTGTACTTTCGAATGCCCTAGGATGCCCCAATTGCAAAATCGCTTGGCATCACACATTAGTTCGAAAGACAAAGTCGCCAGTCGGAGCAATCAAAATTGGAGCCGTCGGTCAATGTTTCTCTTAAGTGTATTAAAGTATTCGATACAACTCTTTTGAGAAGAAGAAAAGATCTCTTGTTTCAAGAAGGTGGGTCAAATGGACGGCGCTCAGTTTTTGAAAAGTCTTGTATGACCACGTCAGTAAAACCGGCATCCCAAAAAACTACGGACACCGTTTGAGCAGTGGCCGTGTGTGAGGAAGCTTGCTTAACTTCTACTTTACACGATAGACCATTCAATTCCCGACTTAGAAATTTTATGATTCCCAAGAACAATGCTCCTTTACCAAAAAAATGGCTTTTCTCCCAAATTAGGGGACATATTGGTGTCTTTCACAACCAGCTTTAACAGTTTTTTTCCAATAGGATAGGCATGTAGAGAAAAAATCCCTGAAGACCGAAATTCATCCCATGAACACTTCCATTGTATTTTTTCGATCATGTAGTCATAAGGAAGATTTCCATCATACATCGTTAAAACGTGCCCGTGCATTAAATAGCCCAAAAGGCATGGGCGGCGAAAGAGCAAAAGTTCCGTATGAGGCAAGTAATGTTTGTCAGTCTCTTGATCTTTCAGGTCAATAGGAATCAGAAAATAACCCGAGAAGGCATCGAGGAAAACAAAAGATTGGTTTCCCCTCGAGTCTTTCGAGCATTTATCCGATGAAGGGTAATGGGAACATGAGTCTTTTCGGTGGCTTCATTCAACTTTAATATAGTCAATGCACACACTCCACCCCGTGACCAATCGAGTTGGTATAAACAAGTATCAAACATTCTTGACGACGTTAGGCCCACCCTTCTTTGGTACACAGGCACCGAGCTTACCCATAAATACTCGTCAAGGTCGATAATTAATCCGCGTCAAGAAGTTTTTCACCTCTTTTTTGATGACTTCGTGGATCTAAGGGTTTACCCGTCTTGACTCTGAACTGTTTGTTCGTATCCTCTCCATAAGGATTTTGTGAGTACAAAACTCTGGATCAACACCACTTGATATAGAGAGTTTTCAAGCTGAAGGCTCGCTTGTAGGGACTTTAGAACCTGATAAGATCTGCATTTTCCACATCCTTTAAATCTTTCGCAATTATGACTGGCAACTGTCGTCGCCTACCACAAATGCTTATTCTAAATTAGGGGCAAGTCCTGGAGTCAACCTCAGAGAGGGCTCATCAATTGATGGTTTAACGGTTTTAGCTTCAACAACTATTGAGTTCTTAGCCCTGATTCTTTGGCGAATAATCTTATGATTTCGGAAGAGTAGGTAACGGATTCACAATTGAGAATGTTCTTCCAGAATAAGACAGTCACCAACCGGATCAGGAGTAAGTAGCATCATTTTCCCTATGCAAATTGGCTCGTCATCGATACTATGAAAAGCTTTTGCTTCTCGAGAAGGAGAAAATCACATCTCCCAAAAGGAGTTAACGAAGGACAATCAGGTTAGGGGATTGATGGTGGTGTGAAGAAATGAAACAATATGGATCGTAATCCGGAAAGGATTACCGAATCAACTGAAACAGAAAAACCTAGATCTTCTTGCGATTATTCTTCACAGCCAAATCAATGACGTCAATTCGGTTTTGCCTTCATATGATTGTAATTAGCCTATATCTCCCAAAGTTTGTGACCATATTAAAAGTAGATGGCCTCATTGCCAACAACGAAGGGTATTATTTCACCTTCGTAAACACTATTTAATGCACGACTGGTCTTTAAAAACTTCTCCCGAGGATTAAAGGTACTCGGGTGTTCTGGCTCAAAATCTACTGACCACATAAATCTGTTAGAAACTGGAACTTCCCACCAATAAACGACGGACTTTAAAAAAAAAAAAAAATGGGGGGGGGGGGGGGGGGGGGGGGGGGGGGGAAAAAAAACAATACCTATTGGTTCTGTGATTGAACGGTGTGCCAGCTTCAAGCGTCATGCAAGATGGTGTTAGTTCGGGAAGAGAGAGATTCTTTCCAGACAGAAGAATGGCATAATATAATGCTTGCCCGAGATCGGACCAAGGCGTTGCATGTATTAATCCAAGAAAATTCACATAGGAATCAGAAATCGGCCAGGGTCTCCAAGTTATTTTGGTAACATGTTTAGTATAGACTGCATCTCAATACTCTTTAATGTGAGTTCAACCATTTCATCAACTTCTCTTTGTTTCCGATTAAGTTTGTTAGAGATCGAGGCAAAATTTTGGCATAGGTCAAGGCATCCGTAAAGCTAATTTCGACACACAAATCTCTAAAGAATTTCGTTAGAATTTTCTCAATTTGGTCGTTAGCTTTTTCACGGCGCCTTTCATCATTACGTCTCGAAGGATACGGAATTGATGATCAGTTTCAAGTTAGGCATTGGAGCACTAACGGGATCTACCTCGGGCACGGAGATTGGATTGTTGAGATTGGACATGAATTACCCGAGATTTGACTTCTTCAGTGCTTCCCTTATAGTAAGAAGCATCATGTCCCCCCCCTTTTGTTAACCTCTCGTTAATCCACGATTCATCACTTTCGGAGGATAAGATGAGGTAGAAGGAATCGCGGTCCTTGATAGCAACACCAACTTCGGTGGTGATACCTTTAAATCTTCCCATCGGGTTGGTAATGTGTTAACTCGGGAGAGTTCCACGAACCTAAAGTAGCGGCAGTATTAGAATTCACAAACTTAGAAACAATGTCACGTTAAAATTAGCCCATTTGGTTTTCGAAGGTTTAGGCCCTTGGTTTTTATGCATCTTTTCCGTCAAAATCGGCATCTTTTTTAAGAGCCTGACGGAGTATGTCAAAATCATTATTGGGGACACACTATGTTCCTGAGGAACAGGATCTTGATAAGCTGGTGGAATTGGCTGATTTAACCTATGGACGGTAAACTTGGCCATTGGTTTGAAAATTGTTCCCTTGGTTTGGTTGTAATTGTTTTCCCCCCGATTGAAAAAATTTTGATTAATTCCTATGATGCTTTGAATGGGGAGGCAAACCGGGAGACGACTTTGATTTGCAACCATTTGAGGTCGTTAACGCGTATTTTTCCTTGGTATGAAATTTGCCGCAGCGTCTTGTGACACACTACTCTTGATATTGTCTCACGATAAAGTTGTTGCCATCTGTGTGCTGGGGACAATTTTGTAAGAATGACCCACCCCCACAAGTTACACAACTTTGCTCAACCGCTTTTACGGGAGCTGGGGTTTGGTTTTTCTTATCGAGAATTAATGCTCTAACCATATCTTTCAACTCAGCAACATCGGATGAAACTGCTGGGGTAGAAGAGCTCGTACTCACTTTGGAAACAATGGCTTTGCTTCGTGATTGCGAACTTTGGACTAGCTCTTAGATGATTTTTTTGCATTCCGAACGAGGCATATTATCAGAAAGTTACCACCCGCGCAGCGGAGTTCAATGAATCTTGATCATTCGAATTAAGGGCATTATAGAGATGTTATCGAGTTGATGCAATACAGAAATACCCATGATGCGGGCATCCCCAAAGAATGACATTGAATCGGTCCCATGCCTAGTAAAACATTCATTAAATTTTTGTTGAAATCGTCGAGATATTCGTTTTCGAAATTTGGTTGTTTTAGAGGGAGGGGAGAATTTGTTTATGAATTTACGAAACAAGATCATACCATGTAAGAATCAATCGAGGGGCTCTTTTTCAGCCCAAATCCGGCTGCACCCACGAGGGAAAATAGGAAAAGCAAAGCTTAACCGACCGTACTCGGGACGTTTCGGGAACTACATCGTAGAAGTGATTCTGAAGAAATAACTGATGTGACATGTGGGTCTTCTTTATATGGTCCGAAAAAATTGCTTGTTTAAGGTACAAATTAATAGACCATAAGCTTGAATCTTCAAATTGTTTGCTGTAAATTTTCGTGGGAACAACGACGCATCCTCAGTAAACCCAGGTGGTGGGTGTTCGAGCAATTGCGCCATAAGTACTATTATCGTCCAATCGTAACTAAGGTAGGATTGAAAGTTTCTTGATTATAATTTGGTTTCTCAATGATTGGTTAATCAACAAAGTTAGACGGGACTTGTTTTGTTGACGACGTTTAACAATGTGCTTTAGAACACGTGCTGGGGGGGGGGGGGGGGGGGGGGCATGCACAAAACAGAAAATAAAAAAAGAAAAATTTACACTAATTTTTTTTTTTGTTTTTCAACTAAGTTAATTCACAATTGATATTTTAACGGACAATGAGATAAGACAACTTCAACCAAATAATCTACTTACTTCACGGTAGCTCTCAAAAAAGATAAACGCCACATGTGAGCGGATGAGTATGGATTATAGCTCGAATGCGTTATTTCACCTTTGGGATCGGAGTTCCTCGGAACAACCCTCCTTATACCCACTTTTTTAGTTTGTTTAACCTTTCGAGGTGAGCCGTACGTCGTAAGAGACACAAAATGGCAAGTTTTATAAATCATTGTATCGAGTTGGTAACCAACAAGTACACCGGGAAGTTATTATGATAATTACCGACAATTGAGAATAATTATTTGGTATTTTACCTAATTTGTGAATTATTTATTTAAATTTTTCCTTATGTTATGTACAATGTTTTTTATATTTTTGGTTTTTTCTTTTGTTTTTATAATGATGAAATAATACTAATAAAATAAAATGAAAAAATTTTTGTACTTTATTAATCTTTTTATATAAGAAAATAGTTCACAATTCAAACACAAATTAGTCCAAACAAACGATATTTCGTTTTCAGCCTCCCCGGCAAACGGCGCCAAAAATTAGATTTCCGTCAAAAAAATACATATAATAATTATATATGCAAACACTCAACCAATTACCTTCATCCAAGGAAGGTTAATAGTTCACAAAAATAAAATATAAAATTTGTCCGGATAAGTTTGAATTCCCAGGATCGTGTATGCCTAACGAGGCTAGAATGGTTAAATCGCAAGAACGCAAGTTTAGTAAACGAAGTTTTGAATATTACAAGATTATGATTGGTTATCTATTTCTACAAGTTAAATATGCAAAAACGATTAATAATACCTAAAAATGAAAGCTAATATACACTTAAAACCTAAAACTTGCATGAAAAACGTGGGTTAAGAAACCTAAATTTTGTGAATTAAACCCTAGAACAAAATTATTGAAAGCTAAAATAGATTTCTAAATGACAAATAACGAAATTAAAAAAACTAGACTGAAAAACGGAGGCCGTTTGACCCAAAAACGAGTCAAGACAAGAACGGGAACGAATCCCGTTCTTTAAAAAGTAAATTTTTGAAAAAATGAACCTACGAAACTTTTAACATTTTTCCTACAAAATATATGAAAAAAGATTTATATTTTTCTTTTATATGATTGTTTTTTCTTATTATTTAAAGAAATTAAATTATTAAAAACAATAAAAAATAATCCTAGAGCCAAAAAATGATTAACCAAAAATGAGTTTTATAAAAATTACACTAAGTGGGATAAAAGTGTCAGAAATTTAACAAAATTAAAAGCCCCAAATATTTATCTAATTTAAAGCTAATTAAACTATTAAAACTACATCTAAACTAATATTTAAACTAAAACTAACAAGGACTAACAATGGACTAACGACAGGGACTATTTGTGACAAAAGGCCAAAATTAAATTTTTTTTTCCTACCCTGAACCCCAATCCCGATTTTAGTCCAAGTCCCCAAATTTTGCTGATTTTAAAAAGTCGTTTTTAGTCAAAACGCAAAACACGAAAGTTGTTCATGACATTTTTTAAAGCAACATAACAAAGGCAACCTTAAAAAAAATAAGCACTCAATAAGCCAAAAAAGGGCTTAATAGCTGCTGCCTCAGAAAGTTGCTTAAAATTTTGGTTTTTGGTATTTTGCTAAGTTTAAGCTCAAATTAAGACCAAATTCAAAAAGGAAAGATGTTTTGGAAGCCTAAATAATGTGCTAATAACATTTCCAAAAAAGCTTTTACCAAACAAACACTTTAACTTAACTCAAATTTGCATCAAAATGTAAACTCCAAAATTCTTCTAAATAGGACCAAAATGAAAATAAAGCTAAAACACCAATAAGCCAACTGAAAAAGTGGCTTTTGGAATAAGCTCACTAATGAGTCCTTATTAAGCCCACCTATTCACTTTTTTAAATAAGCCACTGAAATAAGCACAATAAGCACAAATGACTACACTACTATTTTTTGGATTTTTCTGAAAGTAAGCACTTTTAGACCTAAAATAAGCTACTGAAATAAGCAAAACTTTGAAAACCTTTTTCTACCCTTCTACCCTAATCCTAAATAAGTTTAAATACTGAAAAATAACATCCTAATAGATGACCTACAGCTAACCTAAAATGACCAAATCGAGCAGCTATGTGCCAATAAGCTGCTGCTGACACGTATATTTTTTTCAAATATTTTCACATAATCTTAAGGAACACATAAAAATAAGCATTTTTTTATAACTATCACTTTTTATGAAACTGAAATTATAAGCTTGAAAAAGCACTTTTAAAACTGACAAAATGCTAAATTAAAGTTTTTTTTAAAAGACAAAATGGCTTTTCAGCCCTCTAAATAAGCTAGTAAAATAAGCTGAAAGTACAAAATAAGTTAAAACAGATAAAATATATACTACAAACTACTTATACTATGAAAATCAGACTCCCAAAACAGAACAGTTAACTAACTTAAAATTGAGATTAAAATCGGACTTTTTTTAAAACTGAACAAAAAATGCACTATGACAAATTTTGTAAAGAAAAACTTGTATTTGATAAACTAATAAACCAAACTTTAATACCAGATATTGCATACATAAAATAGAGATCTAAAATAATTCAAAACAACTCACTTAATCATTACCCAAACTTAAAATCGAAGAAAAAGCACCAAAAATTCAAAAAAGTCCACATATTCCAACTCATATTTACGAAAAACATGAAAACACTCGGAAAACTAAATCAAACTTCATAAAACATGTCTTAAAACATTGATATTTAATGATTTAAATATAGATTTTGTTAGACTTTGAATGACCAAAACATGATTTATACCAAAAACAGTGGTTAACCCAAACGCCCCCTTAAGTAACTTTTAAACCAAATTAAGCTTCTAAATCACAAAATTAGTTCACGAACCCTTAATACCAGATATTGGACATCTAAATTAAGAACCAAAAAGCAACCGTCAAATCCATAAAATAAGCCAGAACAACACCAAACAGATATAGACTAATTAGAGATGATTTAAAGCAATTTTTTTAGCAAAAACATAAAAATTAAGCAAAAACAAAGCATGTACTTCGCATAAAACTTGATCAAATAAACATAAGTATGGTAAACAAATAAGCATTAAAAAGGCATAAATAACATCAATAATAACTAAATTAAGCAAGTGCATAAAATGGCAATGAAAATTCAAATAATGTGACTTACAAAGGACCAAATGCTAGTGTTAGGAACTATATCTTCCAAATCAGTTCCTTATCACCCTATAGTATCTACCAAATAAGCACTAAACCAAGGCCATCCAATCTTTGTCCATGCTCCTTTAATTCTTTAAAGAAATTCTTTTTTTGTGAAATTTTTTTTATATTTTTGGTTAGAATTAGAACAAAACAACACAAACTAAAAGCTCCCATTGCTTAAGATATAGTACAGCTTATAAGAGCTTTTAAGAGCTTTTAAAAAAACCTTTGTGAACAAGTTACCAAGATTAAAAAACAGGGCAATAATACTAAAAATTCTTCAACATTTCATTACATTAAAGATTACAAGACTTGGAAAAATAACTGATAAATAAACTACGAGTGACCTGAAAAAAAATAAAGCTGAAGAAAAAGATGATCCCCTGGTCTTACATTTGAGTCTATTTATACTAAAATAACTAAGTCTTCATTCCTTGCTTGTTGATTTCTTTTTGTTAGAGTTCAAGCAGCGTGTGTTTGTTTGTGTGAGTTCTCAAAAAATCAATCCGAGCCATCCAAGATAATGTGCTTCTTGTCAATCCATCACAGCCCTTGAATCTTCTTTATCTTGAGGAAAAAAGTTATGAGTTGCCAAGGTCCCCCCCCCATGGCAACATGTAGACTGAGGTTTATCGTATTGGAGGAGGTGGGGTGTGGGTTTTACCCATGATGGTTTTAGGTGTTGCAGGGTCAGAGGGTAGGAATCAGACTCTTGAATATGTACTTGGGTTTTTAGCTATGAAGGGAAAGTAAGTATATACTAAACTGTTTGTTATGTATAATGGATCAGGTGAAGAGTTTTGAGATTTGGCAAATAATGCCCTTTAAACTTGATAAATAACACTTGTTTGCAAAAGAAGTCCATTGTGTACAAGGTTGAGGGTGTTTGAAAAATGCCCCCCTCAAACCTTAAACTCTATTTTCAAAAACAAGTCCATTTGGTTAATACAACTTTAGGGCTTGGCAAGTTCAGCCCCTAGAGTTATATTTAAGAAAGATGCAAAATCAGCCCTTGTCTTCTTTCTACTATTGTATATAAAACTTTGGGAATGGCAATTTAGTCCCTCAAGTTTATATTCTTATTTATTCAGTTTCTCGGTAGTTGACCACAGATTTATGTCGGGGTTGACTTTGACTTTTGACTGTTTGACTTTTCTGATGACTTTTTGATATGTTGTTGACTTTTGGCTTTGATTTGGCTTATGTCTTCCACACTTTTATCCATCCGTTTCTTGCACAACACAAATGGGAAAAACCAACATATATGGCAGTTTTTTATGTCTGTTTTGGTCATTTAAAGTCTGTTATTTATATGGAAAAAGGTAATGTGTAATTTAAGCATATAACAAGTATGCTCAAAATTGTTAGGATTTCCTAGTGATTGATTTTTCCAAGTGGCAATCCCACTTCGTCGTCCGATGCCCGTTTACTTCCGAATTTACTTTGGAAGAAATTGACTGCATATCTTTATGACAAATCAATTTCTTTTGACAGTGAGTCATGATGATTGTGATCCGAAGTAAGAAATTTTATGTGCTTGAAACAAATGTTAAATGATGACCCTTTCAACTTCCTCTGATGGACCTTAAACAGAAGTGAAGTTACCGAGCTAAATCTCAATTGAAGAGCCTACCGAATTGAATTAAATGACAGTACCATCTCATTTAGTGAACTGCTTATTAGGAAAAAAACATAAGTTACCCTTATCATAGCAATAAGATTTTAAAAAAAAAAACGATCAAAAAAAAAGGGCTCTCATTAATAGTTTCTAAATCTCATAAACGTTCTCATCTGTGCTTTGGAAAATAACCGATATCAAAGGGTATCGACCCTTGTTTTTGTACTCATAAGATTTTGATGGAAGATCGATTGTGAAAACCTTCGGTCAAAGTCTAAATGACGATGAACCCGAAAATACATGAAGTCTTAAGAAGGAGGTAATTAAACTTCTTTGTTAGCCCGAATGAGATATACCCTATCTCCGACAAGCCCCGTGGGTTAGTCGGCCGGAATCCATTGTGTCCCTAAAAAAGGAGGAATGACCGTCGTTGCAAATGAAGAGAATGAATTAATTCCGACACGTCTAGTTACCGGATGGAGAGTATGTATCGATTATAGGAAGCTTAACGAAGCAAACACGTAAAGAACATTTTTCCTCTCCCGTTTATTGGAAGACAAAATGCTAGAACGTTTAGCCGACAATGAATTTTATTGTTTCTTAGATGGTTTTTCGGAATATTTTTAAATTCTAATTGATCCTCAAGATCAAGAGAAAACGACTTTTACGTGCCCGTATGGTACTTTTGCTTATCGTCGTATGCCATTTGGATTATGTAATGCTCATGGAACCTTTCCAACTTGTAAGTATGTGATTTTTTCATGAACATGATAGAAAAGACAAAAAGGTGTTTAATGGACGATTTTTCCGTTTTGGGAATAGTGTTTGATTCATGTCTTTCTACTCTTGAACGCATGTTAAAAAGATCGAAGACACAAATCCTAGTTTCATAATTTGGGAAAAATTCTTAGCATGTGTAAAGAAGGAATTGTTTTAGGTCATAAGATATCAAAGTCCGGAATTGAGGTCGACCGAGCAAAAATTGACGTTATTGCTAAACTCCCTCATCCGACTACCAAACAAAGAGTTAGAAGTTACTAGTTCATAAGCGGGATTTTACCTGTCCGTTTCATTCAAACTTTTCCATATTTCTTCTAGACCAATAACTCACCTTCTTCCGAAAAAAGACACACCTATTTGTATTTTCTCAAGATTGTATCAATGCTTTCCCTAAACCCTTAAAAGAAGCTATACGAAGCACCGAACTTAGTTAGTCCCGGGATTGGAACCTACCTTCGAATTAATGTGTAATGCATCGATTTTTCGAGTTGGTGCGGTTCTAGGACATCGTAATGACGAAGCATTTTCAACAAATTCATTAGAGCAAGTACGACAATTGACAAAAGCTCAAATTCCAAAACACTACAACGAGACGGAAAACTCCCGTAGTGTATTCTCTTGGAAAAGTTTCGGACATATCTTTGTCTTATCTAAAATAATTGTTTATACCGACCACTCTTCTATTGAATACCACAAGAACGAAACAAGATGCCAAAACCAAGTTGCTTGGTGGGTGTTACTTTTACAAGAGTTCGATATCACCATCTTAGACAAGAAAGGAAGTGAAAATCTAGCCGCCATCATTTGTCAAGACTCGAGAATCCTCACAAAGATGTTTTGGAAAACAAAGACATTAACAAACATTTTCCTTTAGAAACTCTTGGAGTAATATCAAATGAAGTACCCCATGTTTGTCCGTTTTTGCAAACTACCATGCGAGGGAATTTTAACATAAAAGGAATGTCCAACTCAACAAAATAGGAAATTTTTCAAAGACGTAAAACATTATTTTCTGTGATGATCCCTACTCTTTCGTAAAAGTGCGGATCCCAAATCATTCGTAGGTGTGTAACAAGGACACGAAGCTCTATGAAAATCCTCAAGGCTTGTCATAAGGACCCCCCGGGGGCCATCATAGTCCAAATTCACCGCCTCGAAAAATTAATTTGATGCCGGTTTCTTTTGGCCCACTATATATCGAGATGCTCATTTGATGATCAAATCTTATGATATGTGCCAACGACAAGGCAAAATTTCTCAACGTGATAAAATGCCTCAAAACGTTATCCAAGTTTGTGAAATCTTCGAATCATGGGTATTGAATTTATGGGACCTTATCCGTCATCCAAAAGGGTATAATAAATCCTAGTATGCAGTCGCCAATCTTTTCGAAATGGGTTTGAAGCGAAGGCGCTCCCCATAAACAAGCCTCGTGTAGTGTGAAATTTAATTTTTTTATAGAAAAAGTTCCCTCTTTTTGCCCGATTTGGAACACCGAGAGCTATAATAAGCGATCGTGGGACCCACTTTGGTAATGATCACTAATTTGCAAAGTGATGTCTAAATATGGGAGTCCACACATCCGATTAGCTACCGGCTTACCACCCTCAAACGAGTGGACAAGTTGAGGTGTCCAAATCGTGGTCTAAACGTATTCTTGAAATGACGGTAGGAGCAAACCGTGCCTCAATGGAATTGACAAGCTTAGACATGCCTTAGTTGGCATTCCGAACCGCTTTCCACAACAGCGCCACACCCGATCGGATGCACACCCATACGACTCGTTTATTGGAAAAGTCTTGTCATTAACCGGTCGAATTGGAACACAAAGCTTATTGGAGACTCTTAAAAACAATAACTTATCAATCTAAAAGGCCGCGGTTGGATCATCGGAAGCTGCAACTAAATGAACTTAACGAGCTTCGAGATCAAGCTTATGAGAATTCATTGATTACAAGGAGAGGACGAAGAAGCTTCACACTCAATTGTAACAAGAATTCAAGAATCTTCAATGTTGGTGATCAAGTTTTACTCTTCAACTCCTGTTTAAAGATAATGACTCCGAAGAGCTTAAAACTCGTTGGATCGAGACATTCACTATCGCTCAAGATATTCCAACGGAACACAACGTTTGAATTATCTCAACCTGATGGTCTGACTTTCAAAGTAAATGGTCACCGTGTGAAACATTATTTTGGAGGAGACATACCACCCAATGTAGTCCCGATCTTTCGTTGTTCTAAATAATGTGTTGTGATGTGTTGAGGCTATCCTCTTCCGATCTTTCGTTGTTTGTTGTTTGTTGTTTGTACTTGTGATTTTTGTAGGATTGAACCAACAATTTCTAAAGCCTCTCGTGTTCGATGTTATGTTCCGTTTCACTCGAGCTTCCCTATCCTTTGTATGAAATTAGTTTGGTGGATACCGATGTCCTTTTCATCTAATCGATTAACGTCTATCTTTACTTAATACATAAACCTGCTTAGATTTACGTAGAGAACCGCCCTTTAAACATTGAGGACAAGTATTCGTTTTAGTTTGGGAGTTGAATTATCGATTTGATGTTGCCTGCTTATTGTATTGTTCACACTGTACCCGTTTTTCCCAACCCAAATACAAAAAAAAATTTTAAATTTTTAAGTTTTTATTTGTAGGAAAAAATGAAAAAAGGAAAAAATATATTAGTAGTTAAAAAAAATATCAAAAAAATAAAATAAATAATAAGTGTTAAGACACGAATGTAGGTTTTCCATTGGTGAGAATAAGAAGTAATTTTTGCCCTAACGAACAGTGTTGAGCTCTAGTCTTTCTCCCTTAACAATTAATGATGAGCGCTTATTCTATTCCTCATGTAGACTTTAAACATGCTATACGTTGAAATCATAAGTAAATGAAAACCTAGTGCAATATCTCAAGTAGATTTTAAATAGTGCCGATTTGGGATTTTATATAGGCTAAGTATATTGCGAATTTCTTATTAGAGATTTTAAATTGAGCAAAGAATAAGAGATGAATAGTGTTTATTACGAGTTAGGATTCTAAAACAAGGTTATTTGAAAAAACTTAAAGGCTTATAAAATAACATGTGGTTTATCTTCCCCTAAGTTTATAAAAAGATTAATTATACGTTTCTCCCTTAAATTTACAAATTTAGAGATTTTACTCTTAAAAGTCAAATCAACATATTCAAGAAAAAAGGCTTTATCGATGATAATAGCTAATCATTTGTAAATAAGAATTTTGGTTCAAGCTTATACTTTGGTTTTTTAAAACGAAATTTTTCTATTTGCAAAAATAATGTGTTGAATTAATAATTAATTAAAAAAATATATATATAAAAATATATGATGAAAAAGAAAAAAAAATATAGTTGGTGAATAAAAAGGATGCAAGTTATAAATCCTTAGTGTTAATAATTAATATACAAACTCCATCGCAATAAAGTTAACATGGCTTTTGTCTTTCGCTCCCGATGGTTAAATCCGACAGAAAGGGGTGAGGATGTATATTTAGGGTTGTATCATAAATAATACAGCGAGCTCTTGTCGGAGGCTGGCCGATGTGTTCGTCGAAAGAAAGTGATACCAGTATCCTAGCCTAAAATTAAATTAGTATTATAATATTAATGTTGTCAAGTTAGAAAAATAAATAGAAAAATTTCCTTTCTAAAACCAAGTATACTTTGAACTAACGTTTGAAAAAGGTCTACATAGGCTTTCTTCATCGAAGTATCAGCGTCCCTCCGATATATTCCCGGAGGTGTGTCGAAACGCCTTATAACTTACCCATATGTGGATCTTGAGAAGAAGTCCATTAATGGGGCAAGTAACCAACTATGTCCTTAGATAAGAGGTTTTTTGTTTGCTTGAGTTGTGGATCTTACTAAGTGATTAACATATTAGCCTAAAAGGCCCATGTGTAAAGCTTGGTACCGGATTTCAACTATCTAAATTTGTGGATTTAATGGTTTAAATTAATTTAAACACGCACACTTAAATATATGATATGTGTCGGGAAGAGAAATTCACAAGTTGTAATTTATAAGTAGTCATAAGCATATGGCTCGTACTTAACAATGATCTCTTATTTTTAAGCTTATTATGTGGAAGTAAGTAAAAAATTCAGGAATTATGAAGTTATCTTTTAAGATCACCTTTCAAGTGCTTTTTGTTCCACTAACCTAAAAAATACCACTAAGTAATGAAAACAATACATTAATTGTCAACACAAATAATAGAGTTTTAGTTAGAAAAGTCATCAAGAAAAAACATAAAATAACAATAAAAAAAATTTTGAAAATTGAATTTGGGTTTTAATAACTTTGTTATCTCTTATCCACTCAAACAAAAAATCTTTGCTACTTTTCAAAGGTTATAGTAATGGGGAAGTTTTTAGGTATTTTGTTATAAGGCAATGTGATATTGCGTAGACACGCAATCGTTTTAGTATGGGGATTTTGATAGAGTGTAAAATACACCATACCTGTTTATACCTAAAATACCCAATTCAAACCAAAACAACCAAAAAAATGGATAAAAATAGCATGTTTTATTGTGTTTTTGTGTGTGCAGGTACGGATATATCAAAAATCACAAGAAAACCGCCAAAAACGGACAAACACGGACACGAGAAACGGAAGAGCACAAGAGAAGCCAAAGATTCAAAGCCAAAGCCAGAAAAAGTCAAGCTTCAGTCAAAAGTGGTAAAAAAGTCAAAGAAAGTAAACTCTCAGACAACTATGGGTCAACAAAGTCAACTCACTAGAAGACAAAACCCCAAAATGTTTCAAATCAACCCTCTAAGTTTCAAAAGTTACAAAAATGGCCCCTTAAACCTTAAATGAGCCTTAAACCCTTAAATACCCTACCCGGATCCAAAAGCCCAAATTAAAAGCCCATTACCCTATCCCAATTCCCTTTTATTAAACCACAGGGACCATTCCTGCCAATATTCAAAGTCATTTAGCACTTCACTTCTATAAAACAAAGAGAGGGACCAATTTTGCCATTTTCCCAAAGTTTAAAATGAATTACCCCTTTTACAGTTTAAAAAAGGCGCGAAGAACATATTACTGTTCATCGTCTTCCCATTTTCACTCCTCAGTCAAAATCAAGGGGGTTTTCTTATTTGGAGGCTAAAAAAAAGGACAATTCATTATTCAATAACAAGATGGCAGGGACAAATCCAGATCATCATCATGCCTTCATACACATTAGCAAAGGAATCAAACGTGTGATGTGGGAAAGCATACAAGGATGATGGATTTTTCTTTTAAAATACTCACAAAACTAGCACAAGCTGTCACATCAAAGGATTGCCAGCTTGGCAATCCGTTTGTGCACATACTTGATCCAAGGGCTCAAAAGAGAGATCCAATGATTGAAGATTTGTACGGACAAGATCAAAAGGATGTGGCAGCAGGAAGGCCTAGAAGAATGTCAGCATCGGGCTATAAATAGCCCGCACTCTTACAAACATTGCATTCCTTCTTTTTCATTATTCATATTTTTCAGCCTAGTTTAAGTCTTCAGGCTTTAAAATAGCTTCTTGAAATAATTCCTTATGAATTCAGTTGTAATCTCCTATCAAAAAAAGGTATTTTTTTATTTATAATTTTTTTAATTTAATCACTCTTTTTCAGTTAATGAATATATACTTTTTCTTATTAAACCTTATTCATAAGCTCTCAATTTACATCATAATAATTTGTGTATGACTCCATAAGCTAATAATAAGCTCAGTTTCCAGCTCACACTAGTATATAAGCTAGGTGATGTGATCTTGTTTAAATTCCGTCCTAATAAGTATTTTTAAATCAAAAAACATAATCTTATTTACCTTTGCTTTTTGGACCTTATGAGCATTGGAAGGAGAGCCAGTTAAGGCAGGGCTCTCAAGGACTTATACTTCTTATTTCTTAATAAGCCAGAGTATGTTGATAAGCTCAATAGAGCCTTTCAGCTTCCGTTTACATGAAGCTAGTAAAGTAAGTCTTCAATTAATTTCTTAGTTTCATTAGAAATTTAGTTCCATTTATGCTTAAAAAGTGTAGATTTGTTTTACTAGCTAGAAGTCTAAATTTTGCTTATTAGTGCTTATTTACCTTTATTCTAGCTTATTAAGTGTGATAGATTATCTATTTTTAGCTTAAGTGTTATAGATCTTAGTATTTTTCATATGTCTGTATATACAATCTATAAAAAAAACCAAGAAAATTAGTAAGCTAAGCCTAAATTCTTAGATTTACTTAAGTAGGTTGCTTAATTTATGTTGATAAGTAGTCATAAAGTGTATCTCATTCTGGTAAATAGGACTTGTAATCTAGTTTTCAAAATCAAAAGACAATTTCAAAAAACTGTTCATTCTAAACGGAGTGTTTGGTTTAGCCAGTTTTACCTCAAAAAGTCAAAGTGAACTTTAAGATTTCTTTTTGGGTTAATTGAATCAGCATATTTTGATTAGTTATTGAGTTATATTATTTGAGTCATTAGTTTACATCTTATAATCATTTTGGAGGCTTAATAATTTCCACTCACACCATGGTGACTTTTTCCCTTTGTCTTTGCTTGTGCAAATTTGAACCAAGCCATACAAGGCTTGGTTATTACTTGTTTTGTGTTTTTGCACACTCAATAAGAGTGTTAAGTGCAGGTTTAACCTCATTCAGGTGCCAGTATTGTGTGCATGCTTTGGCCATTTACATCAGTAGTGGTAACATACTACTGCTTGTCATTAATTAGGTATTTCATATAGCTAGGAATCTAAGTTTTAGTTTTTAAAATTCAGTTGCTCTTAGTTTAGATATAAACTTTAGATAGATTAAACTTAGTCTCCAATTTATTAGCTCATTTTACTTAACGTACATTTAGAGTTTTAAAAGATTTTCAAAAGACCAAAAAAGCCAAAAAAAACAGTAGTGATAGAAAAGTAGCTTGTTAAAATCAAATATCTCATAGCTAATTATAGGTTTTTATCATTTATTTCAATAGCGTTAATAATTTGATTTTCTAGTTTTCAAAAGCTTAAGGGTTGGTTTATCTGATTGAGGCTTTTTGACTTACATTAAATTTGACTTATTGAACATGTTTCTGAGTTTTACTAGCTTGCCTTTAAAATTCAGTTAGAATCAGTAGTTTTTAAGATTAATAAGTTTTTTCATTTCTAGATTTAAGCACATCTTAATGAGTTTTAGAACATCTTTTGCTTTCAGTTTAAGCTTAATTGTGACTTTTTTACAAGTTCTTTCGTGGAGAATAAGTAAAAAGAGCATTAGTAGCCCACTTCAAGACTGACCACTGATTTCCATAAGGCTATTAAAAAATCTTATCTTAGACCTTTCACAAAGTTCCATTTATAAAAAATTGCCTAAAATACGTGTATTCTTAAATTCTAGTATTTAGGTTTTGTGCAAAAAGTGAGAAAATACAAAAATAGCAAAAAGTGGGGTTGCCAGACTCGAAACCCAAGACCTCTTGCTAATATTGCATACGTTTTACCATGTGTGCTTTCAATAGCTCAACCAACCATGTCCTTGCACAATCTAATACTTGTACAGCGTTTTAAATATCCTTTTTTTTTTATAGAGGCCAGTAGCTTATACAAATCTTATTTAGGAGCTATTCTTTAACAGGGGACTTGTAATATTTTTTCCAATTTCATAGTTACAGATTTACACTTTTCTTGAATTTTCCAAATTTTTCCCTTCATTTTATAATTTTATAGGATTTTTCGTAGGTTTAAAAATTGAAAAATCATTAAAAAATAGAAAAAAAGTTTTAGAAAATAAAAAAAATAGTTTTTAGATTTAGAAAAATTAGTTTTAGTTTTACAATCATTAAAATCATTTTTCACCTCTTTTAGATTTATATTTTCATTTTTAGGCTTAAGATTTAATTTTAAAAATAGTATTTTAATGTTTAAAAATAGTTAAGAAATAGTATTTCTGAGATTTTTATGTTATTTTTATACTTTTCTAAGTTTCAAAATCATTTTTTAAATTTTTAGGACTTAATTGCTATTTTTTTTGGAATTTAATAGATTAAATTAGTTATTTAATTCATAATAACTCTCAAAATATTCAAAAAATATTTTCTTTTTCTAAAATTTTTCTTTAGTCCTACTTTAGGTTTAAGAAATTTAGTTGGCATTTTTAGGAGTTAGTTTTAGCTTTAATATGCATATAGTCGCGTTATTTAATTTGTCCCGTTAATGTTTTTGTGCTTTAATTGATTTTATTTGCTTATTTTAATTATGCTTTTAATAAAGCAGTTATAGAAAAACAAGATCACTCTCCGAAACACATTCAAATCAATATCCAATACAACGCGAGGTTTCAATTTCTCAAATCGTTGGGAAAAGCGACCCCGGGAAATCATGACTTTACGGAAAACCATACGTATATAGATAATATTATTAATATAATAGTTTGAGAGTGAATTTTTCTTAAGGGACTTTAGGAAAGTTCTTATTTGCTCTTTTGGGTATATATATTAGTATAATATATTTTGTGCGTATATATATAACTCCAATCACTACCCCGTATGGTGAAAGAGAAAGTAACGAGCAAGTTAATAAGGAAGGTTTCCTGCGCAAGTTTCGATAATCAATCCCTGAGTATTTGGCGGAAGGATTGATTTCTAGAAATGAAAACAACTTAAGAAGAACGGAAAATTTAATCCACTAAAGCTATCTTGCAATAACGTGGGCCGTAAGCAGGCACATAAATCATCACAGATTCAAAATGCAATTGATAATGTCATTCCCTCATAAGTTGTTATAAAACACAATTTCATTTATTAGAAAGATCAGAGTTACATAGGTCCCAATACCAATCGTAGAAATTTATTTCTAAAAGTCACAACACGACTTTATTTCTAAAACATTAAATTAGTTTATGACAATACTTTATCGAGACACCGTCCTTGATATCCGTGTTCCGTCCCGTCCAGCCATCTATAGCAATTAATCTAAGATACATGCTTAAAAACAAAACGTTGAGTGAATTCAAAGAGTTTACACATACCAGTTAGAACGTATATTGGTTCAACAAAACATATAACGTTGCTCGTAAGACAAGTTATATATACACAGCAGTACTAACTTAGGTTAGTACTGTTAGTGTAAAAGTTCAGCAGTACTTCCAAGAGAAGGTACTGCTAGTGCAATTTTGACTTTTGAAAACTAAATAAGCTAGAAAATGAAAACTAAATTTAAATAAGCTAAAACTAAACTTAATTCTACTGAGATTAAAGCTAACAGTATTAACTTGTGAAAGCAGTACTAACTTGGAGGTTAGTACTGGTAGTGCAAAGGGTCAGCAGTACTAACTTAGGTTAGTGCAATTTTGAGAATGCACTAAACCAAACACTACTTAACCATTTTGACAGATTTGAGAAGAGCTTTTTAAGAGAAATTCAATGAACAAATACTAAATACCAGATAAAAACTAGCTTAAAACAAACTTAACAATCATGTTTAAACAACTAAATAAGCAAAATTCTAAGATCTTAACTAATTAAACTAATGTTTTTGGATTTTATGAGTTTTTATGACAGAATTTAATAACTAATGATCTATAACTATTGAAGCAAAAACAGATGAGGACAAACAACTAAATAGCATTAGAAAAGACATTTAAACACTAACAAGCAAGAGAATAAGCAAATAAGCAATATTAAACTAAAACTAAGCAATTTAAACTGAATTAATCGAAAACTTTCTATTTTAGAAACTTTCTATTCTTGGAAAGTTACTATTTTCGGAAAGTTACAATTTTTAGTAAGTCTCGTTATCCAATTGTATTTATAATAATATCTGGGAATTGGGTCATGAACATAAGTTTATCACAGAGATTGTGGCAAGAAGAGCTAATGATTGCATAGTGTCAATAACCGAGCCAGATTACAAGAACCTCAATAAGAATGACATTGAAGACATGTATCTGCTGATCATGAATAACAAGGTACCTGATTATGCTAATACAGGATTGCTATGGTCTCTATCAGTGTTCATCAGGAGTTCAGTGATATGGGAAAGAGTGCACGATTTTCAACTTGGAATCGAAAGCTATCAACAGAAGATTAATCTCACTGCACCAACAATTACATTCCCAGGAATTGAAGAATATGATGTGTTTTCTATTGTCTATGAGCCCGTACATGGAATCATTTACACTAATAGCAAGAAAGAGAAAAGGGTGATGAGACCTTCAGAGATACATAAGTTTTGTGATGCAACACTGAGAAGAACGCTTGAAGGACTAAAGAGTTATTATAATGATGTCAAGTATGGCTATGTGCAAAAAGAACTCACAAATGATGAAGTTGAGTTTCTTAAGTTGTTTGAAGAAGAGATTGAAGTTCGATTGAATTATCGAGATCAAATGAGAAGATGGGAGATGTACGTGAATGGAAGACCACTTGGACCAAGGAGGGAACGCCCAGAATAATCGACCCTTAGGGGGAGATTGTTAGGTTTATGGAAAAGTGTCGATTATGTGGTTTTATTATATTTTGTTATTAGACTTTATTTTGTTTAGTTTAATATAGCTTGTAATAAGGTTTATTATGCTTTAAGTAAGAAATAGCATAATAACCAAAGTCTAGGGACTAGTATTGACAAGTTAGGAAAATAAGGAAGGGAAGCCTCCCTCCCATTGCCTATAAATAGCCCTCTAATCTTCATTAGAGGGTGATGCCCTTGTAATTAACTCTCATTTTCCCTCCATAATAAGATTTGAATTTTCCCTTTACTTGCCCTCATTCTCTCTAATCTTACATGTTGATATGATTGATTCAAGATTCATGTGACCTATCAAGTGGTATCAATCGCCAATAGAGAAGTAGAGTGCTTGATTTGTGCGTGATTTTGTTCGACCGAGAATCAAGAAGTGATGGTTTCCGAATTCGGTTGGTGCTATTGAGGTTTCGAGATTGATTTTGGCTGTGATTTCGAGTTTTTGGACGTTATTGTGTTCTCGGAAGTGTTCATTTCATTCTCGGAAGTGTGGTTTTGATTTTCGGTTGAAGCTTTGCATTCTCGGTAGAGTGGTTTTGAGTTTCGGAAGACTTTTTCTTGTAAATTTAGCAATTTCAGTACGAAATATCAGTGTAATAGATATATTCGATCTTTTGGTTCTATCAAAAATCGTTTATTAGGAATTCGGTATTAAACTCGGTTTTATCGAGTTTGTTAAGTTCACAAATTCGGTTCCATCGAATTTGTGATATAGGGAATTTTACTAAGTATAAACTCGGTAATAAGCTTTACAAGTCATTTTACACTTTCATTTCACGGTTTTATCGTGTTTTGAAGTGTTAAATATCGGTTTTTCAAGATTTACTAAACTCGGCAATCAAATTCGGTTTCATCGAATTTGAGTTTTTAGAACACTTGGATTATCTAGTCATCATAAAATTCGGTTTCATCGAATTTGTGGTTATTAATAATTCATAACTGTTGGATTTTAACAATTTAGGCTTACCGAGTTTATAGTGAATAGTGTTACCGAATTTGAGTAGTTTGCAGTTTACCGAGTTTATTATTTGAAGATTTCCGAGTTTGATAGTGTACTGTTCGAGAAGGGTATTCGTTTTCAGATTACTTGTTGTCCGTGAACAGTGTTACCGAATTTGACTACTGTTACCGAGTTTGGATATTTTCTCACAAATCTCACTCATATTCGTCTAAAAAGATCCAATCTTTGAATCTTAAGACATGTCGACATCCAAAACATACCAACAATCCCTTGCTGAAGCCGGTTCTGAGACTAGGCCACCCATGCTTGAAAGGGGTAGTTACATACCTTGGGCGAGTAGATTCAAACGATTTCTTAATCGCAAGAGGGAAAACCGGAAGTGGCTTCTCAAAGCACTAGAAGATGGCCCTTATGTGTTTAGGAACATCATACCTACAGGTTCAATAATACCAAGGTTGCAAGAAGTAGAGGATTTTGAAGGAGATGACTTATTGTACTATGATGCGGAAATGGAACTCACGAATATGATTCTTCTTTCTATTCCTAATGAGATTTACAATTCTGTGGATTCTTGTAAGACGGCCAAGGAAATGTGGGATCGTGTTAAATGTTTGATGAGGGGAACTATACAAAACCAAGTTCACAGGGAAACGCGGTTTACAAATGAATTTGATCAATTTGTTGCTGAACCAGGAGAGTCACTAGTTTCAGTCTACAATTGTTTTTCTTAGTTAATGAATGATTTGGAACGAAACAACATGAAGTTTCCAACTGTTTCAGTTAACACAAAGTTTCTGAATAGTTTGCAACTGGAATGGTTGAAATATGTGACTCAAGTTCGTTTGGCTAAGAAATTGACAGTTGATTCGTTTGATGATCTTTTTGATTATCTTTCGCAATTTGAGAAATTGGTTAATACTTCAAGGGCAAAGAAGTTAGAAAAACCTCTTCTTATTATGTGACACATCCTCCATCTGTAGTTTATTATAATGAAGAGTATGAGCAGGATGATGTTCACAACCATTCTGAAGATCCCTTAGCATCTGCTATGTTGTTACTTGCCAAAGCCATTACTCAAAATTTCTCTAATCCAACAAACAATCGTCTTCGTGCTTCGTCTAATACCAGAAATCAAGCAGTCGTTCAAGGTGACAGGGTGAATATTCAAAGCAGAAATTCTGGTAATGTTGGAAGAAATAATAGACGAGCTTATGTTCAAGAAGAAGTTGTTGAGGGAATGAATGCTACAAATGAGACTGCAAATGTTCAAAGGATTGTTCGAACTCCGACTCCAGGCAATACTTCAACGGGTCAATGCTATAACTGCGGTGGAAAAGGACATTATGCTAGGAATTGTCCCAAGCCAAGGGTTTGTGATTCAAAGTATTTCATGGAGCAAATGTTGTTGGCAAAACAGGATGAAGCCGGTGTAATTCTTAACGATAAGCAGAATGATTTTCTCTTTGTTGATGCTTCAAGGATGGAAGAAATTGAAGAACTTAGTGCAAACATATGCTTAATGACCAGAATTCAACCAGCTGATCAAAATTCTGATGATGGGACAAGCTATGAGTCTGCATTCATAAGTGAGGTACAATCTTC
>BQNB010018553.1:0-68131 GCA_026074375.1 Tanacetum coccineum
AATCCATGGCAACACTTAATGAGCCAAGTCCTTAGGGAACTGGTTTAGGTAGTGGTCCCAGGTGCCAGGATACCATATTGGGGGGGTGTAGATGCTCAAACTAGGTTTGAGACTACATCTAAATAGTCCAATGATCTACCTCTCTTAAGAGGTTACACACTTAAAAGTGGAGAGGATAGTCTAAAACTATTGGAATTGATGGCAAATTGTACAAAATTGTATGAATTGGTGAGAAAAAGATTAGAGAGATTAAGTGAGCTGAAAACAGAAAGAGAGTTGTGTGATAAAAACAGAAAGAGTGAATTGGTGAGCAAAAAGAATTGAGAGATATTGTATGAGCATAAAAACAGAAAGAGAGATTGTGAGAGTCAATATTTGGTGATGGAAATGATATTTAGACGAAATTGAGGTTAATAATGGTATCTCAATTTTAGTACTGCTAGGCATTACTTAGTACTGTTAGGCATTACTTAGTACTGATAGTCATATTTTAGTACTGTTGGGCTTAGAGTTAGTACTGCTAGGCTAATATTAGTACTGTTGGGTGACCGTTAGTACTGTTTGAGCCATAACAGAATTTCCTTCTCTAAATATAGCCATTGTGAAATTTCCGCCAACTACTTTGTCTATAGGTTTGACTAATTGGAGAATTCATGATCTTTCTATATAAACATAAGATTTCTTCAAGATAAGTACAAATCTTATTCAGTCGGTGCAAATTAAAAACCTTAAAAACTCTCTCATATCTCAATTACCTCTACCAAAACACTTATACTCTCCAACTTAATTTTTAAGGCCATGGTAAAGAACATAGATAGTAGGTCAAAGTTTTTGATGTATCCTAGATTCATTCAAATCTTTTTGTGTCTATACTTAGAGAAGTCAGAAGGAAGTGAGGGAGGGGTTCATGAATCCTTGATTTTCTCTATGCAAGTCACTTCCACTATGCTCCAGACACTGCTCATAAGTTAAACATTTATACTTCTCTTATTGCCACTAATTTTGGACAAATACTGCTTTTTCTATGTAGTTATGTATGAAGAGATTCTTTTATGCTGATGTGTTAATTCCTAGACAAAATCATTAGGGATGGACATTTATGTTTTTTGAGGTCGTTGATTGTTGACTTAATTAATTAGGAAAACCCGCAAGTTGTCAAGGACTATAGACGTTGTTTTGCAAAAGCAAGGAGTTCAAAACTGGGGTGATGATTTTATAGACCATCAATGATTTTACTACTCGAAGCTAGTTTGTTGCTCGAAGTAGTTTGTCTGGGTAGAGTGGGCAAGGTTACATGGCATGTCCTACATGTAATAAAGATACTCCATCTAGGCGTGTTTTAAGAAAAACAACTTCTGTTGGTCATAGAAGATTCTTAAAGAAGAAGCATAAATGGAGGAGGTCACCGGAATTCAATGGTCAAACCGATGATGGAGATCCTCCTAGAAAATTTACCCAAGAGGATATCTTGACTCAACTTGATAGATTTCCCACACGTGAGAAGGGGAAACATCCAAGTTATGAGGGTGCGAATGTAAAATGCAATCATTTTGTCAAACTAAACTGGACTAAACGATCTATTTTCAACGAGCTTGAGTATTAGTCTTTTTTTACACTAAAACACAGTTTAATTGTCATGCATATCAGAAAAAATATGTTAGAGAGTTTCTTGGGCACTTTGTTAATGAATGAAAAATCTAAAGACACCACTAAGGCAAGTAAAGACTTGAAAACTCTGGGCATTCAAAAGGATTTGTGGCTCGGTAAAAACCAAAACAAGAAGTGCTTGAAGCCTCATACTAAGTACTCCTTTACACCCAATAACAGAAAAAAGTTTTGTCAGTTCATCAAATGAGTTATTTTACCAGATAGGTTCAGATCCAACTTTAAGCAAAAAGTAACCAATAATGATAGCAATATAACGGGCATGAAGTCTCATGACTGTCATATAATGATGAAATGGTTACTTCCTTATGGACTTTAGCAATACTTGGACCCAGACGTTGCAACACCAATAATAAAGCTATGTTTATTCTTTAAGAAAATATGCGCTCAAACTTTGATGGAGGATGACATGGTGAAAGCTGAGATCCAGTTAATCGATATTCTGTGCAATCTCGAGTAATTATATCCTCATGCTTTCTTTGACATTATGATTCACTTGGTTATCCATTTACCTGAAGAGGCTCTTGAAGGCGGGCCTATTCCCTACATGTGGATGTATCCATTTGAAAGATACATGAAGAAGCTAATAAATTATGTACGAAATAAAGCTAAGACGGAAGGCTCAATAGCGGAGGGTTATGTTGTAGAAGAAGCATTGACTTTCTGTTCTCATTATTTTCGGGGTGGTACGACGAAATTTAATCGTCCCGACCGTAATGTGGATTGTCCTCCCCCAACATGTCAATTTTAGTTGTTCCGATCAATATGTAGAACAATTGGTAAACGGCTAATTATTCAGTTAGATTACCAAGAAATGAAGAAAGTGATATGGTATGTACTTCACAACAATCTTGAAATCGACACGTACCTAGCCGAGTTCGAGAGGTACGCGTTTTTATTTTGAAACTTCTTTTTCCTAAGTTATCTTTTCGACGACCTATTCTAATATCATGGACATTTTCAGGTTATTTCATAACAAATACATGAAACAAGAATTCCCTCGTTGGTTTGAACCGCATGTAAACTTAAACTTATTGTATGTGTTTCGCTGTAAAAATAACTACTATATATTACCATCTCTATCTATTCCTATCTTTATCATAGATCCATCAACATTACATAGACAAAGACCCAAGTTTAACTGACAAGTTATTCGCTTTGGCTTGTGGACCATCACTGACTCCAATCTCAGTCAACTCATGCGTAGTCAACCGTGTGAGGTTTGTCGTACACAGCCGCGAGGAACGTCGTACAACTCAAAACAGTGGCATTTTTTCACCTAGTTAGAAGGACGGATAAATGTATTATGGTCAGCTTGAAGAAATTTTTGAGTTTTTGTATATCTCATTCAAAGTTGTGTTGTTCCGAGTTAAGTGGTTCGACACTAGCATCGAAGGACGTAAAGTCAAATGTTTTGTCATTAGAACAACATAATACAAATCTTGGTATCTAGTGTGTCATTTAAAGAACAACAATACATTCTCGCAACACAAGTCCAAAAGTCTTCTAACTTGAAGATAAGGTCGGACGACCACTCCATTGGAAGGTCGTCCAAGATGTGAATCATAAACAGTTTTCGAACGGGGGTGTAATCATGGTAGAGTGATGTGTTTCAAAAGCTTTAAATTTATAAGACTAAAAATACCTATTTATTATATAGAAACACACGGGTAAAAGTATAACCCACGTATGTAGTATAATCTTTTTAGGTAAGACCATGTCGTCCACAGAGATTTGCATAGTATTCGAATAATCAGCTAAAAAATAAACTTTAACATATTTAAATTAAACAGGAACTGGGGTCAATAATGAGATAAGATGATACTCGGATATTTCATATAAACTCATAAGCAATTGGTGATATTTACGCTCAAACTTAAAGATTTTTTAATTTATTAAAGGGTTTTCCTCGTCAAAAACATTTTCACAAAATTAATTGTTTTAACTTAAGGACTTATATTTAGTTAAACTCGATAAATTGAGTACATCAAATAATCTCGTTACTATTATATCTAATTTTTTGTTTATCAAATAAGTAAGTGGATTTCTCGTCCACAAACGATAAAGAATCAAAGACAATCTTTAAAATTATATAGTTTCCAGACGTGGTCTTTTGACCTAGTCAGATTGTTGAGTGTGAGTATATAATCAAAGTTGATAAGACTGGACACGATAGGTTTTTAACATAAGCTTAAGATTAACAAGAGTGCAATTATACCAAACGCTTATTCATTATATTATTTTCATCGAGTAGTCATGAGAAATTTAGCCTTTTATGGCTATGAAGTTCATAACAAGATTAAGTAGATAAACAATAAACATATTATGTTCGGGTAAGAATATGGATCAAACTCTACCCGTTACAAGTATATAATCTTAATACAATCTTTATTTCTTCTAAATATTATGATTTTCTTCTTCGTTCTTCGTTCTTCGTTCTTTGATCTTTGATCTTCAATCTTCAACTTTAAGTGTTTGTGAAGTGAAATGATAGGATGATTTGTAGAGTGAGATATGATTGAAGGAATTGAGAATGGAATGATTTTGCCTTGAAATTCATCCACTATTTATAGGCTGAGTAGGTGTCAAAGTGCGGCGCACAAAGTATTTTGTGCGGCGTACTTTTGTTAAGTCGGTGGGAAAATCATTATAGCTGCTTGGATGTGCGGCGCACAGAAGAAATTGTGTGGCGTACTTGGTAACTTAATGATATCTTCATTTAATAGTCTTTAATTCTTGGACTCGATAAGAAGTGCGGCGCACAAAGGGATTGTACGGCGTACTTGAGGTCTATTTTAGATTTTTGTGCTTTATTTTCTTATAACTTGCTTTTCAATAACTATAAATACTTGAACTTTGTTCTTTTTGAGCTCGGGATGATTTCAAATGAACCTGCACATAATTCATGCTATTTAGTATTGAGAGTTCACGAGAAATGATAATATATATATAAATAACACCGCCAAAAACATGTTAAATTAAGGCGTTATCAAATCCCTCCACACTTAGCTGTTGCTTGCCCTCAAGCAATTAAAGCAAGAAAAACAAGATCATTTATCGTGACATAGAGAAAATTTAGATTTAACAAGTGTTTACTGGTTTAGTTAATTTTTCAGGCATAAACACATAACAGAGCACCTCACAAGGAATATGTTTGATTTTTAATTCACTCAAGCCACTCAGATAGGGTTTATAAATGTAAAGACAAACAAATGTGCAAAAATAATCTAGATAGCTACCATAGGCTTATGCATGACACATAAACATGACCGATGAGGCGTGAGCACTAGACAAAATCTTAAAGGAACAGAACTTGATACTGATGAGGGAGAATAACATATACTGATCTCTTGTGCTGAAACTTAAGCCTTAAACTTTAAACTTTAATTTCTTCTTTTCTTTTTTCTTTTTTTCGTATACCATTGCGATATCTAAGGCTGACACGGAACTTCTTTCTTTCAACTTTGATTTCTTCAGTGGAATAGCACTAAAAGGGAGTGCTGCAGTTACAGGAGCTTAAGGGATTTATTTCACCTCATAACATATGATTTTGTCTATAAATTAATCTCAATGTGGTATAGTAAATGATGATCAAGCACAAGTTCTAGAGCTACTAAATTACCGGCTTACTCGAATATAATTTTCAACCAATACCATTGCTCTAGAAAAGGCGACAAATTACAAATACACAGCCATAACGACGGATGAGACACTTGTAATTGCATTCAAACCTTAACTCGAACAAGCTAAAGGCATCAATTATCTTTAGTACCAAAAGTGGATACCCGAATTCTTTTAAGGCTTTTAAATTCTCACAATTTAGTGGACTGGTTTTGTTCTAGTTATAGCGTCTATCCGGTTGGACTTGCCTTACTAAGAGCATTTTTTATCTTTAAAAGAAAAGAAAATATATTTTTTTTAAGATTTCCATAAAATATTAGTTGAAAAAAAAATTTCAGGGCAAACATGGAGAGATATGATTAATTTTTCCTATTTGGCTCTCCTCCACACTTAAGTTGAACATTGCCCTTAATGTGATAACTGATAAACTAGAAAATAGGGAAAATTAAGGAAAAACGGTACTTCTCGGGGCATAGAGAAATATAGCTTCGAAAGAGCTATCCTTGAGCACACTCTATAATTTTTTAGGCTTAAGCTATATTACCTGCAGAAGTAAACACAAAAGCACAAAAAAAATATTTAATATTTTTTGTTGATTTTTTTTAGAAAATAAAAATAGAGGAGATAGGTGGAGGAGGGACTCCTCCACACTTAAATAAATCCTGGGTTGCCTCTCGAGACGCGCTTAATTTTTAAGAGAGTCGTTAGCTAGACTCCTGCTTCTAGAGTTCATTCTTTCGGAAAGAAGGGAGTGACTGCTTCCCTTTGGTCATTATAATCTTCTTCTTCTTGATATAGCTTCAGTCGATGGCCGTTAATAATGAATGTTTTTCCATCTTTTTCATATAGTTCAACATATCCGGATGGATATTGATGTTTCACTATGTATGGTCCTAGACAGCGAGATCTGAGTTTCAGATGTTTGAATTTATATTTTAAATGAAAGAGCAATATTTTGTTTCCATGTTTGAATTCTTTTCTCATTTTGAGTTTCCTGTCATGCCAGACTTTGGTTCTTGCCTTGTATAGACGAGAGTTTTCATAGGCTTTATTTATGAGTTCGTCTAACTCGTGCAATTAAAACATTCTTTTCTCACCAGCAGCGATGAGATCTGGGTTACAGTTTTTTAAGCCCAGTATGCATGATATTCAATTTCAAATGGTAGGTGGCAATGTTTACCGTATACGAGTTTGTACGGTGTTGTACCGGTTGGTGTTTTGTAAGCTGTACGAAAAGCCTATAGAGCATCATTGGTATGTGCTTAAATACACATACCTTTTACCTAATAAAACAACCCTAAATGACCTAAAACAAATGAAAAATACAGTGTATATATGTGTTTTGGTTATTATGTTGTACAGGTAACAGATATCCGCTAAAGGATAAAAAACGAAGCAAAGAGAACAAAACCGAGCACGGGATTGGAATGAGCGCGATAAACCGAAGCCGAAGGCGTACCCATTTTAACGGACCAACCCAGGCCCACTTAATGGGCCGGGTCAGCCCATTAAGATTTATACTTTAAAACCTAAGCCCTAAATCTATTGCATATACCCTTATCCATTTCCTGGCCTAACACCACTTCTCAAAGCCCAAGTCAAAACAACCCAATACCCGGTCAAAGTCATATAAAAATAACACTAGGTCAAAACGTGTTACTGTTTATCTTTTTCACTCTTTTCCCTCCTTCATTCTTACACATAGAACCACACAGGGTAACTCTCCCATTCACATACACGCATCCCTGGATTCTAGAAGCCTTATCCCTGACACTCTTTGACACCCACTTATGCCACGCTGGCAATCCTAAGCCTATTCATTGGTTCAAGAGACGTGGTGAAGTAATCAAGGGCTCAGATGGATTTGAATTGGATTAAGGGCTTGGATTGATGGAAGAGAGGAGTGTCTCAAGGTCTAGAAGACTCTTCTCACAGCTATAAATAGCACATGAATTACACAGAGAGAAGCATCTAGGAGTAGGATTAGAAGAGGAGTAGTGTAGTTTAATTTTCAGCTTATTTTACTGCTTAGTTATAGTTTTTCTGTCTTTTAAATATTGTAATCTTACTTTTCAAAGCAATGTAACTTTCTCTTATTAATGAAATTTCATTTTACATAAATTCTGTCTTTTATATTTTCAAGTCAGTTTGCTTATTCAATGTTCTCTAAAGTTACTTAACCTGTTTTCTATACTCAGTAAGCTCTTAATTACTGTTCTAAGCTACTACATTACTCTTATTCCAAAAAATAAGTAAATTCACATCATTACCCATGCTTTTATGAAATGCTTGTTGTTGGATGATAAGCCAAAAAGGGATAGGCTTATTGGACTCTTACTAGCTTATGAAAATAAGCTAGAGCTTGTTGATTAAGCTCTTTTGAGCATTTAGTCCTAGTTTTGAGCATAGGACAAAAGGTACTTTCATTTTTACTCTTTTAAAGTTTCTTTTATGTTTTCCTTATTTTCTGCTTATGTCTTGCTTATTTGTGCTTAATTTGTCTTAATATTGCTTATTAGATCTGTTTAAAAACTTTTCCTAATATGTTTTAAAGTATTTCTTAGATTTAAATCAAAACAGCCTTTAAAGTCCAAAAATATGAAAAATAGTGTAGCTTATGTCTAAATGTTTATTTCTCTGATTTTAATGCTTATTTGTCCCTAATTGTCTTAACGCTTAATCTGTTTTTACTTTTCAAAGGTTTTCCTAATCTGTTTTAGCTTTAAAAGTAGTCTTACATGTTTAAAGGGGTGTTTGCACAAGCAGTGGCAACTATGGTTACCACTGCTTGAGCTTGTTTTGGCATTTAAGTCAAATTCATTAAGCTCTAATTAGGTCTTCTATTAAGTTTAAATAAGCTTTTATAGTTCATCTTTTAATTCTAAGGTCTTATCTTCTAAATTTTAGAATCCGTGGTGTTATTGTTTTTTCAAAACTGCTTATTTTTTAGATTTTGCTTACAAGTTGCTCTTAAAGTAGAAATTTAGTTCTAATATGGTTCATTATGCATTAGACTGGAAGAGTGTTAGGCCTGCATTTGCCAATTGTAGCTTAGACATAATCTGTTTTTTTAAGTTTTCTGTTAAGGTTCCTATTTAGGCAGTTTTTGACCTTAATTTTAAGCTAGTGTAAGCTTGTTGTAGGTTCTGGATTTGCTTGCACAAGATTATTGAGATACCTTCTTAATCTGTTTAAGCTTAATTCAGAATTTAAACTTCATTTGCTAGCATTTTTCTAGGCCTGCAAGTAGCATTTTTTTTATAAAAACTAAAAAAAAGTCAAAAAACAAAATATAGTAACTATCCCTTTTCAACTTACTTTTTCAGCTTATTCACTAAATTATTTTGCTTAAAGTTAGCTTTTATTTGCTCCTTTGTGACTAGTCTTTATTTGTTTTAAGTCTTTAGCTTATTCCTATTGCTTATTAGGAAATTAGCATAGGTCAAAGTTTGGTCTAATGTCTTTTAGGTCCCTTTTAGAGTCTGTTGTCTTAAGTACTTTAGTGTGCTTTCCAGCTTATCTAGTTAGCTTATTTGTCATCTAAGTGCTTATTAGGACTAGATTTTCCTTTGTTTTTAGCTTATTATAATGTTAAGTGCTTATTCAGTCAAAAAAGATTAAGCAGTTTAAACCATTTGCTAAACAGTCTTATTAGGTTTATGTATAGGTCTGTTTTAGCTTATTTAGGTGCTGTTTAGCTTTTAGGTGTTGTTTAGCTTATTTAGTTAGCCTATTTCTAGTTTATTTTAGCTTATTAGGTTTAAGTATAGGTCTGTTTTAGCTTATTTAGGTTTTTAGTTGCTTATTAAGTCTAAAAAGCTTAAGCAGTTATAGCTTATTTCTTAAGAGTCTTATAACCAAACTGTCACCTTAATTGAGCTTATTTCTAGCTTATTTGTAGTTTTTAGAAAAAGTGTTTTCATTAATGTTTCTTATTTTTATTAGTAGTAGCTTTTTCAAAAAGAAAAAAAAATATTTTTAAAAAAATAATGTCACAGGGGTCGAACCTGTGACCTTCCCTTCACACCCCTAATGATTTAACACACACTCTCACTGCCAACTACCCTTGGGTCTTTTTCGTTTATCAACTTGCACTATCTAATTAATATGGTCTTTTTAGTTTTTAAAGCTTATTTGCTTATTTGCTTAATTACTGCTTATTTGTTTCAGCTTATTTTCCCATTTTATTTTTCTTAAGTTTAGATTTGCTCAAAGTACTTTTCATGAATTTTTCAGATTTTTATAAATTAGTTTAATATTTTTTTATAATATTTGTAGATTAAAGCTGTTTTTAATTCATAATAAATAAAATCAAAATCAAAAAAATATAATTCTTTTTTCTAAAATTATTTTTAATCATTTAGGACTTTTAAAAAATAAATTTGAATTTTTAGGGTTAAAATTTGATTTACTTGCTTAAATGTCGCGTTTTAAAATTCCCTTTAACGTTTTTCGTGCTTAATCTTTAAATGCTTTAATTGTTTACTTGTCTTTATATGTTTTTTTTATTTTCATTAGTAGAAATAGAATCCAAAATCAAATCTTTTATGACATTCAAGCTCGATTCCCGGCATAACCATAGATTTACATTCACCTCTCACCGAGGTGAACGATACCCGTGTTGATTACATATTATTCTTTTCTAAAAGTAATTTGTATGATACTTTGCTTACGTATTATATATTTATTATATATATATATATATATATATATATATATATATATATATATATATATATATATATATATATATATATATATATACATTTGAGGGTTATTTGTTTGATACGTGTTATAGACGAACATCAATCATCAAGTTTTCTTGACCAGATGGCAGGATTATCTTTAACAGTTTTTTCAAGAATTCTTTTAAAAGCTTTGTTCGTGTTTTTAACTTGACTACTTGTTTAAGGTTGGTACAATGTAGAGAATCAGTAGTTAACTCCATATATTTTCATGGTTTTTTCCATTATCTTGTTGCATAAATGAGTTATTCGGTCGCTTATGAGAACTTTGGGCAGAATAGTTTCTTTAGAAAAGTAATAACAACTCTGGCATCGTTTGTTGGTAGAGGTTGTGCTTCGGCCAACTTAGATACATAGTCGATAGTGACTAAGATGTATTCAAATTTGTATGATTTCAAAAAGGGTCCCATGAAATTGATACCCCATATGTCAAAAATTTCGCATACTTAAAAGTTATTTAAGGGCATATCATCACGTTTTGAAATATTCCTTATCTTTTGACATGATTTGCAAAGGCAAACTTGAGTATGAGCTTCTTTGATGATGGTTGGCCAGTAAAAACATGAGTCTAAGACTTTTTAACGGTTGTGTTTGGTCTATAATATCCACCAGTGGGTCTGTAGTGACATTGATCTAAAATGGTTTGGGTTTCAGGTCCCGAGATATAGCGTTTGATCATACCGTCCGAATATACTTTGAAGAGGTAGGGTTCCTACCAGAAGTAGTTTTTGAGGTCAAAGAAAAATTTTCCTTTAGGTATGATATCACTTACCAAATAGTTTGCAAAGTCTGTGAACCATGGTTCATTTCTAGTGTCTATTTCCATAAGAGTTTCTCCAGGAAAGTTATCGTCGACTTCATTGTCATCACTTGTTTCATCATTTTCAATCCGAGATAAGTGGCCGGCGGTAACATTTTCTGTACCTTTTCTGTCCTTAATTTCGATATCAAATTCTTGTAAGAGCAGTATCTAACAAATAAGGTATGGCTTAGCATCTTGTTTCTTGAATAGGTTCCTAAGGGCTGAGTGATCAGTGTGTAGGATTGTATTTGATAATACCATATAGGATCGGAATTTGTCAAATGCAAATACTACAACCATTAGTTCTTTTTTAGTAATTGTATAGTTCTGTTGAGCTGCATTGAGAGTTTAGCTTGCAAAGTAAATTGGTTGAAAGTTTTTACCATCTTTTTGACCTAAGAATGCTCCAACTGCGAAATCACTTGCATCACACATGAGTTCAAACGGAAGATTCCAGTTTGGGCTTACGATCGCAAGAGCACATGTGAGCTTTTCTTTTAACAATTTGAATGCGTTGTGACATTCGTCATCGAATTCGAATGGAGTATCTTTTTCAACCAACTTAGTGAGAGGACGGGTGATTATTGAGAAATCTTTAATGCAGCTTCGATAGAAACCAACATGTCCTAGAAAGCTTCTAATACCTTTTATATTATTGGGGGTGGAAGTTTAGAGATTACGTCAATCTTTGCTTTGTTGACTTCGAGGCCTGCTTTGGACACCTTGTGTCCAAGCACAATTCCTTCTTTTACCATGAAGTGACATTTTTTCCAGTTAAGGATAAGATGTGCATCTTTGCAACATGAAGCATTTTATCGAGTTTATTTAGGAACTTATCAAAAGATTTTCCAAAGACGGAGAAATCGTCCATGAAAATTTCGATGGATTCTTCGATCATGTCATGAAAGATAGCCAACATGAACCTTTGGAAAGTAGCTGGAACATTACATAAACCAAAAGGCATTCATCTATAAGCGTATGTACCAAAAGGACATGTGAACGTTGTTTTTTCTTGGTCCATAGGATCAACTGGTATTTGAAAATATCCTGAAAAACCATCAAGGAAACAGAAGTACTTATTTCAAGCGAGTCTTTCTAACATTTTATCCATGAATGGCAAAGGGAAGTGGTCCTTCGCAGTTGCTTCATTGAGTTTACGATAATCAATGCATACTCGTCAACCTGTAACAGTTCTTGTTGGGACAAGTTCATTTTTTTGTTGGTAACAACTGTGATACCACCTTTCTTTGGTACACAGTGAATGAGGCTTACCCAAGGTCAATCAGTGATTGGATAAATGATACTTGTATTGAGCAGTTTCACGATTTTTTTTTTCATAACTTATTGCATGTTTGGGTTTAATCGTCTTTGTTTTTATACTATTGGTTTTTTGTCTTCCAGGAGTTAAATTTTATGTTTATAGAAAGACGGACAGATTTCAAGAATGTCTATGGTTTTCATGCAAAGGCTTGTGTGTGTCTTTTAAGGACGGAAACTAACTTGTTTTTCTTTTGCTTAGAGAGTTGAGATGATATGATTACCGAAAGAAAAGGGTTCTTCCAAGAATACATATTCCAGGTTATCAGGAAGAGGTTTGAGTTCAAGATCTGTAGGAGGTTCTTCAAGAGATGTTTTGATCTTATAATCGGTGTTAAAGGTGATTTTTTCAAATGGTGGTTCTTCGGTCTCGGATTTGAATTCAGAATTTTCATCGGCAGTCATTGTCATGAATTCATTGAATTTAGCAAAATGTTTTTCTTCGAGGATGGCTCCTTTGATGGAATGGAGGATTTCACTTCCTTCGTCGAGAAGAGCATCAAAATCTTCTTCTAAGATTTCATCGATGACATCAATACTGAAACATGTATCATCATTTGAGTAAGAGTGTTTCATTGCATAATCAATGTGAAAGATCATTCGTTCAGTTCTAATTCCAAGATTGAGTTGCTTCTGTTTAACTCAAATTACTGCATCGGCAGTGTGAAGAAAAGGTCTTCCTAAGATAAGGGGAACTTTACTGTCTTCTTCTATTTCAAGAATAACGAAATCGGCAGGGAAGGTAAATTTACCAACTTCAACGAGCATATTTTCAACTATTCTAACAAGATATTGGAACGATCGGTCAGCTAATCTTACGCTCATTTTAGTAGGTTTGAGAGTTTCGAGAGATAACTTCGCGTATAAGGAATACGACATAGGATTTATGCTAGCACCAACGTCGGCTTGAGCATTACATGAGAAAGCTTTGTTGAAGTTACATGGAATGAGAAAACTTCCAGGTTCTCCAAGTTTTGGTGGAACTTTGTTTTAAAGTATGGCTGAACCTTCATCGCTTAGAAAAGCGGCTGAAATTTGTTCGATTTTATGCTTGTTACTTACGAGTTCCTTGAGAAATTTTTCATAGTTGGGCATTCCGGCTAAAACATCAACAGGAGGTATGTTGATTCGAACGGCTCGAATCATGTCGAGGAATTTTTCATATTGAGCTTCCATTTTCTCTTTTCTAATGCGTTAAGGATATGGGATTTTTGGTTTGTATGGTTTGGGTATCAGTGTTTTTGGTTTTTGAGTTTTAGGCTGGGGTATAGGTTCTTTATCTTCATCATCACTATCAAATTTGATAGGAGCTTCATAATCGTTTTGTTGGTCATTTGGGTTAACTGGTGGGTCATAGGTTTTACCACTTCATGTAAATACGGAATTTACATGTTCGTTTCTAGCTTGTGGTGGTTGATAATGTTTAGATGAGCTACCTTTTGGGTTAGGTTGAGTGTTACTGGGAAGAGATCCAGAAGGTCAACTAGATTGCTTGTTAGCAAATCTGTCGAATTTAGCTTTGAGATTTTGGATTGATGCTTGATGATTTTTGGTTGGTGTTTCGAGTTTGGTTTTGAGATCCATAAAAGTATCCTTGACAAAAGAATTGGTCGAGTGTTGAGCTTTTATGAAATCGCTTAGTTTTTTTTAAAGGTCGGGTTTATCATCAGAGTTAGATTGATAGTTTTCACGGTTGTAATCGTTCTCCCGCTTGAACGCCAATTATCACGGTTTGAATTACGGTCGTGGTAATCATTGTAAAAATGAGTACGACGGAAGGTTTGCATGAATTTTGCTTCTTCTTCATGGGACATGGGTATGTCATCATCGTTATGATCAGGGTTTGGTTGTTTTGAACGAGATTGAAAGTCTTTATACTGAGCATCCATTTTCATGGTCATGGCATTCATTCGTCCCATAATCTTGTTAGTGTCAGAATGACTGCTACCTTCATCGGCGAAAGCAATGGTTTTCTTAAGAGATGGTTTTGTTTTTTGGTTTTTAGCCTAGTCGAGCTTGAGTAAGACTTTATCTTCGAGAAGCTGATAAGCTTGGTTTGGTGTTTAAAGGAAAATACCACCAGCTGTGGCATTTAGAACTTCTTGGGTAGTTTTGTTAAGGTCGCGATAAAAGACTTTGATGATGTTGCCTTTGGACATATTATGACCATGGCAATTTTAGAGCAATTCCTTCATACAAAGCCAAGCATCAGTTAGAGATTCGTTTTCATGTTGGGAAAAGGCTGGGATTTCTCTGAGGAGTCGATCGAAAAGAGCTGGGGAAAGAATTGGCTAATGAAAGCAGTTCGAAGTTCATCCTATGTTTCGATAGTTACTTCGTTTAGTTCGTTCAATTAAGTTTTTGCTTCTCTAGTGAGTGATATGGGAAACATCATCAAACGGACGACTTCATTCTCGGTGTCTCTGTATTTAAACATATCGCATATTCTGAGGAATTCGTGAATGTGTTTGTGCGGATCAGTTTTAATTCTTCCATCGAATTGGTTTCCTTTTACAAGAGTCAAGTGGTTACCTTCAATGGCAAACTCGTTTGCGGTTTCAGGAATGGTTATTGTAGAACCGGGAGTCAGAGCGACAACATGGTCGGCAGCCCACATGGGTTCATCATCCATGGAATTGAGGTTTTGAAGGGTAACGAGAAAGTGACGGAAGTAATTGATGTCGAGAATTGGCACGTAGACAACTCTCGGTTGTTGAGGTGGATTGTTTCTTTGTTCGAATGGAACTCTTCTATTTCGTTGACGATGTCTTCGGTTCAGAGTACATTCAGGTTCATGTAATGGTTCGACAAGTTCAGAATTGGAAGCACGTGCATGCATCCAAAGGAGAATTTGTTTAGGTCAGTTTGGCAAAAAAACTATACGACATTTTTTTTGAAAAAGAGAGGGTGTTAAAAATTATTTTAAAAAGTTTAGTCACATAACAGCCTTGAAATCCCTGGCAGCGGCGCCCAAAACTTTGATGGGTTTTAAAAGCTTTAAATTTATAAGACTGAAAATACCGATTTATTATGCAGAAACACACGGGTAAAAGTATAACCCACGTATGTAGTATAATCTTTTTAGGTAAGACCAGGTCATCCACAGAGATTTGCGTAGTGTTCGAATAATCAGCTGAAAAATAAACTTTAACAGATTTAAAATAAACTGAACTGAATTCAATAATGAGAAAGATGACAGATCGGATAATTTCATATAACTCATAAGCAATGGTGATAGTTACGATCTCAAACGTAGGACCTTAATTTATAAAAGTGTTTTCTCGTCAGAAAACGTTTTCACAAATTAACTTGTTTAACTTAAGACTTATATTTAGTTAACTCGATCAAATGTGTCACTCAAATAATCCAGTTACTATTATATCAAATCTATTTTGTTTATCAAATAACGTAAGTGGATTTCTCGTCACAAACGATAAAGATCAAAGAAAAATCTTTAAAACTATATAGTTCACAACGGGTCTTTCGACCTATACCGGTGTGAGTATATAATCAAAGTTGATAATCAAAGTTGATAATACTGGACACGATAGATTTTTATCATAAGCTTAAGATTAACAAGATCACAATTATACCAAACGCTTATTCATTATATTATTTTCACCGAGTAGTCATGAGAGATTTAGCCTCTCATGGCTATGAAGTTCATAACAAGATTAAGTAGATAAACAAGAAACATACTATGTCTGGGTAAGAATATGGATCAAACTCTACCCGTTACAAGTATAGAATCTTAATACAACCTTCATTTCTTCTAAATATTATGATTTTCTTCTTCGTTCTTCGTTCTTTGATCTTCAATCTTCAAATTCAAGTGTTTGTGAAGTGAAATGATAGGATAATTTATGGAGTGAGATATGATTGAAGGAATTGAGAATGGAATGATTTTGCCTTGAAATTTGTCCACTATTTATAGGCTGAGTAGGGGTCGAATTGTGGCGCACAAAGTATTTTGTGCGGCGTACTTTGGTTAAGTCGGTGGGAAAATCATAAATGCTTCTTGGATGTGCGACGCACAGAAAATTGTGCGGCGTACTTGGTGAGTTAATGCTATCTTTATTTAATAGTCTTTAATTCTTGGACTCGATAAGAAGTGCGGCGCATAAAGGGATTGTGCGGCATACTTAAGGTCTATTTCAGGTTTTGCTCCTTTATTTTCTTATAACTTCCTTTCAATAACTATAAACACTTGAACTTTGTTCTTTTTGAGCTCGATATGATTTCAGATGAACCTGCACGTAATTCATGATATTAAGTTTCTAGAGTTCATGACAAATGATAAATAATATATAAATAACGCCGCCAAAAACATGTATAATTAAGGTGTTATCATAGAGGTTGATCATGATGTTATACATGACAACAACTGATCATCTCGCACTTTCTGCTAGTTTGAATGATTTAGATTTTGCGACCTTGAATATGGATGGTCAATCAACGGAAGTTGAGGCACCACCAGATATCATTGTTGTTGACGACGACGATAATTTTATTGATGATGAAGACATCGTTCCTCATGATTTAGTAGATTCTGATGATGAAGTCCTCGCCAATGCTGATGATGATGATGATGAAGCTGCAATTGTTGTTTATTCTAGTGATTAGGAAGATTAATCTTGAATTGTAACTTGTAATACGACACTTATTTTAATGAATGAAATTATTATGGATTGTTTAAATGTGTATATTTATTTGAATGTGTGCATGCTTATATTAATTTGTTCATGAATTTCTATATGTTATTCTACTTGCACTTTTATAGATGTCAGCAACAGTAGCGGGCGCTCACGATGGTGACGATGGAGGTGAGCCACCTCCTAATGCACGTCAGATTGGCCACGGTTGCCTAGGTAAGAATTTTTGGATTATTTTAGTCTAAGCATAAACTTGATCACTTGAATTTGCTTACCTTGAATTTTTATGACGTTATCACTTACATGAATTTGTAGGTGTGTGAGGCCGAAAAGACACCATGGGAGGCAGGGGAGGCGGCAGAGATGGAGGAAGGAAGGGGTTCGCAAAGAAACCAGGAACCTCACGCTCAAGAAAGCCGTGGATGAATATGGCCAGCTGAAGATCAAGTTTGAGTGTAACGATAAAGGAACGATGCTTCAGATCAGGCTCAACGCTGCACGGTGGAATAACTTTGTCGGCGAGCTGGTCAGGGAGTTCCCGCTTTACTACCCTTCCTAGAGCGCTATCGAGAAGTCCAAGAATGCGCACATAAAGGGAAGACTCACGGTAAGTTATTTTATTTTCCTTTTATATTATTATATTATCGTGCTCATTTATTTAAATGTGTATATTTATCTAAATTTGTTTATTTATTTATATCACTATATCTATTTGTATTATATTAGATTGCAGGAAAACTTTGACTTGACGACCCACATGCGCTCACCGTAATGGACTAACATTGAGAAGGGCATCGAGAAACATTTGGACAAGGTCTACGCCGACAACAAGTGCACCTAAAAGCGCTTGTATTAGAATGTCAAACCCGGTGAGACGCGTGATGTGGAAATGATCAGAGCCCGACCTCCTTTAAACGTGGAGCAGTAGGACTGGGATAAGCAGATTGCATTTTGGCTAGACCCTAAGCACGCTGCCCAAGCCGCTTAAAATGTTGAAAACTGAGCTTGATACACGGTCTTCTGCCGGCAGGGATCTCGCTCATTGGTTGTCCTTCGAGATCAGCAAGTAAGACACATTATAATTGTTATATATATATATATATATATATATATATATATATATATTATATTGTTCAATATATAATGAGTGTGTTGTGATTTGTCGTTGTAATTTGTTTCTTCTTTTATACATGTGTAAGTACTGATGAAGAGATCTGTAGACCTTATGGAGTAACTGTCCCTCATTTACCTCTATGTCATTGAAACTTATATGGGCAATGGGCACAGGAGCAAGCCCGAATTCAATATATAAGTACTATTTTTTTTTAAAACATGCACTTAAATGATTTGTTGAAACATAATGTAGTAACCCGACTGATATATTAATTTTCTCGTTTTTTTGTCACTACATAGGAGGAGATGGTCAGGCTGAGGGATCTAGGTGTCGATATGCCTACGGCCGTGCCCTACACTGAGGGGCAGATATTTGCTATGGCTAGAAAGGGCAAGCAACGGGGGCACATTCCCGGGACTGGTAGGCATGTGGCCGAAAAGGGCAAGACCCTCATCTTTGATGATAAGCCTTGAGGTACGTACACCAACCCTGAGATTGATGATATGCTCGCCTCGAGGGACAAGGTGCTTCAGGCAACTAAAGAAGAGACTAAGCGGCAAAATCAAGACATCGACTTGCTGAGAAGGGTAGTCATGAGTGATGAATAAATGTCCCAGATGCTTACCCAGCTTGGTCTACAGAGAGAGATCGGCGGGGGCAGCGGGAGTGGGAGCGGCAGGGGTGAGGATGATCAGCCGGGCGAGGATGAGGATGAGGATGCCGACGGGGATGATGATGCGCGTCATTAGCATATATGGGTACGTATGGGTTATTTGGTGTTTGAACTATATTTTGGCGACCCGTATATGGTTATTGTTTATTTTGAACATGTATATAAACTTTTGGCGACTTGTCTCTTGTGGATATTGCAAGTTTTGTGGATAGGAAGCTAGATTTTGCATAGAACACCCCGTTTTGTAGGTGTCGTAATGTTTTAGACGCTTTTTGTGGTGTTTAACCTATATATATACTAGTCGTTTAGGTGTTATAATGTTTTGTGGTTGTGTACAAGTTGTAAAGTTTTTTTTGTCGTGTATAGCATGTTTTGTGGTTGTGTACACGTTCAGGTTTTGGTCGATTTTTTTGGAAAAAATTTTGAAAAAAATCTGGAACTATGTTGGGAAAAGTATTCCCTAAGTATTCCCTAGGTTATATTTTGTTAATTAATTAATTAATTAACAAGTTAATGCCAAAACTTTTCCTCGGGTCATGTTGTTGGGGAAAAGTTTTGTCAAAACTATGAGTTTGTTTGACTGAAAATGTTGTGGGGCCCACATGGACGTCGGGGAAAGTCGCCGGGAAACATCGTACCGACGCGGTTTCCCCGAAGTCGAATGTACGATGTTATGACGTCGGGAAAACTTTCTCCGACGTCATGTCACCGGAAAAGGTCACAAAATGTCGTCGGTGAAAGCAGCACATGTTATAATTTCAATATAGATTCAATGAAAATATTACATACTTATCCTCTAATATCATACTTCTGCTTTTTTTTGGAAGAAGCCAAGATTTTATTAAACAATTTCGGTAAAGTCAAACAACAACAAACAACAGGTTTTAAGATAGAGCTCCGGAGAATGGAGAGAAAAACAAGAAGCAAAAAAAACAACGGGCTCTAACACTCATACTATTTGCAAGATGCTAAATTGGATAATTTCATATAGAAAAACTAGCAGATCAATTGTGATTTTTTTTTATACATGCCCGCAACTTATTTAGCTCGACGGCTACTGACCGAACAGAATCGCATAATCTTAAATGGGATCCGTAATTTCATAAACTATTTTTGTAAATCTCCATTTAATTAGATCCTACATATTTTCAAAGTTTACAAATGAAATCACAACGACAAAAGTAATGGGCTAAAAGATCTGAATATATGCAACGTCCGGTGCCATTATGTTTTTCGATACATTGTTGACGACAAACAAATATGTCACAACCATCCGGGTTCAACACATCCGCGCATTCTTTTTGGCTATAAACCATTAAAACTCCAACTGAAAAACAAATAATAAATACACAAATCAAATGTTATATACCCCGTAATAAAAAATAAAAAATGTAGAACCTATATATATGTATATTCAACAAGGGAAGTGCCAAGAAAACTAAGTTGACAAACCTGCAATCACCATAATGAGGAGCAACAAGCAAGGGTGCGAAGACCTAGCCATGTTCAAGCACAACTATAAAGATTTAAACAGATTGGAATTTTAAAATGTTTTGAATTTAACGATTGGTCATATTGGCTTAAATAGACTTAGCAAGGATCTACGTTTTAATTCTTAGGACAAGAAAATCGCAATCCTTTAATAAATCATATTCAATACAAAAATAACTTACTAGTGTAATCAATGGATTTTGAAGTGTATAACTATCACGCACATAACGACTTTCCTAAAGTCACCTCCCAAATTGGCAAGTCTACATCAAAGTGCATTTATAATAAGAGAATACTCGGGTACTCGCGTGATGCGGTGACAGATACCCGTGTTATTATATTTTTCGACGAAAACCTTTTACAAAGTGCATTTTTTATGGCACACTTTTTAGCTCTATAATGACTAATGAGTTAAAATTGAACTAATGATAGTATCAAGTATATAGAAAAAGAATGTACAATAAAGGTTGGTTTTTTTTTTGAACAACAAAGATAAATAAAAAAGCTAGCAAGATGCTAGAAAGTTACAAGGGATTACATAACCAATCTATCCAATTAGAAAATTTCCTACCTCTATATTTAAGCCAAGAAAAGGAAAATAAACGTATGGAATCAAAGATGTCACATTTCCTCAACGAAAGAGAGCTAAACGTGACACTATTACGATATTTCCAAAGATTCCAAAACATAGAGGTGATGACAACATAAAGACGATCTTTTTGGAGACTCGATCCTTGCCAATTGTCGATCCATGCGATCCAATCATGAGAAGAAGAGGGCAAGGGGCACGATATATTGCACCATAAACGAATCGAATCTCAAACAGAAGAAGCGACTTCACAGTTGAAGAAAATATGGTCGTTTGACTCAACATTAGCGTTACATATTGGACACAATATAGAGTCAATTTCAAGACCCCGTTTGGAAAGGTTTAACCGAGTAGGAAGCCTATCCAAACGTAATCTCCAAATGAAAATGTTTACCTTTCTTAGGAGGCCTTTGTTCCATCTTGTTTCAATGGATGAAGACGGAAGAATAGAGTGATCAATATGAAGACGAGTGGCAGCAACAGAAAAAACCCCATCTTCTCCTATACTCCATGTCCAAGAATCTGAGTTAGCTGAAAGTGCAACGTGGCGAAGCTCATGCATGAGATTATGAAGAAGATCTGATATGCGTCTAGAGGTGATTGGTCTACGCCAATTCCATGACCAGCTATCTGAGATGAGACGTTCATTAAGCATGCAATTTTCCTCTAATTCCAAACGATACAACCTGTTAAAGCGAGCACACAAAGGCATATCTCCAAGCCATATATCTTTCTAAAAACGAATGTGCGAACCCGAACCAACAGACCGCCGAAGAGTACCCTTAGAAAGGATGTTACGCGAGTGCAAATAATTAGAAGAACCCACAATTTGAGCCTAGATCCCCTTTGTATAACAACCTTTTTCATCGAGACCAGCCTCCATACCATGAATAGCTTTAATAATTCTGACCCAAAGTAATTCTGGTTTATTCACTAGTCTCCAACGCCACTTCTGGAGTAAAGCAAGGTTAAATGCTTTTAAGCTTCCCACACCCAAACCACCCTGATCATCGTGACCCCCCCAAAAGAATCTGGCCCGTAGGCGTTCAAGAATATTGAAGGTTAATTCTGGAGCTCTGAAAATAGAAAAGTAGAATATACCGAGGCTGCCTAAAACCAATTTGATCAACGTAAGACAACCACCAATTGAAAGGAGATTAGCTTTCCAACTGGATAGTTTCGATTTAAATTTGTCCACTATCACGCACCAACTATCCGTAAGTTTCATGTTCTTGCCAATAGGGAGACCTAAGTAAGTGAATGGTAAAGAGCCTGCTAAACATCCGGCTAAAATTGCCATGGCTTCCAGATTTTCTTCAGAGACCCCCACTCCATAAACATTAGATTTGGAAATGTTGATTTTGAGCCCCGATGCCATGTAAAAAGAGTTTAGAGTTCGAACTATGTTCTTCATGTCATTCGTGTTCCAATCAGTAAGAATGACCACATCATTAGCGAAAAAAAAGTAAGACACATTAAAGGCATCATTTCCAAGTGAAACTCCTTTTATAAGCCAAGAGTGATTAGCCTCTTGTAAGGCTAAGTGAAGACCTTCCATAACTAAGATAAATAGGAATGGGGATAGTTGATCTCCTTGGCGCAAACCATGACCCAAAGATAATTCGAGTGTAGGACTACCATTTATAAGGATAGAAGTACGAGCGGAATGAAGACAAGAACAAATCCAGGATCTCCATTTACTTCCAAAGCCCATGTGAAGTAACACAAAATAAAGATAATTCCAATTGACGAAATCAAACGCCTTTTCGAAGTCTACTTTAAAAATCATGAGCTTTTTATTCTTCTTTTTATACCACTCGATTATTTCACTTACCATTAGGGGACCATCCAGAATTAGTCGACCCGATATAAATGCCTATTAAACCAGGCTAACAATATTATCTAATAATTTTGCTAGACGAATTGCTAGTAAATTCTCAATAATCTTGTATTGCATGCCAATGAGAGAGATGGGGCGGTAGTCTGTTATGAGAAGCGGGTTTAGGACTTTGGGAATTAAAGTAATGAAATCAGAATTAGTACCTCTTTGGAGACAGTCAGTCTCCATAAAATCCAAGACAAATTTTTCCACATCCCTTTTGAAATAATCCCAATACTTCTTTAGAAATAGAAAGGAGAAACCATCAGGCCTCGGAGATTTATCACTACCACATGCCCAAACCACGGTCCTAATTTATTTACTGGAGGGCGTTCGCTGTAGATCGTTGGGATCATCTTGATGTAGAGATGTGAAACCTGGATTGTGAGTAGCATTGAATTGAGCTTCCTGGGCTTGAAACTTCTCTTGATAAAAATTATAAAAAGCTTCTTTTATGTGATTCAGGTTTGAATACCATTCTCCATTTACTAGAACACCTTGTACTGTTTGATTTTGACGCTTCGAATTGATGATACCGTGGAAGAATTTGGTGTTTTCGCCCCCCTCTACATCCCAACGAATTTTAGCTTTTGAGATATATCCCTAGCTGTGTACATATATATGTCGTCTCGTTCTTTCATCAGTTGAAGACGATAATTTCTATCCTCATCAAAAGTTGTGGAAGATTCAATCTTAATGTCGAGCTCATTCAGTTTTGCTTGGATAATTTGAAATCGGGTATTGTCTTGTTCTTTGGATGCATGACGCCAAATTTTATTACACTGCTTTAAATGTTTGAGGCGCTTGTGTAGGGATGAAGATAACCCACTGTTCAAATTATTGAACTCATCGTATGATTCTTTGATCATGATATCAAACCCTGGCATTTGCATCCACGATTCAAAAACCTTGAATGGATTTGGCCCAAAATCTGTTTTATCCGCATGTAACAAGATAAGGTTATGATCCGACCAAAGACGATCAAGAACTATTGCTTTTAAATATGGATTAGTAACCAAAACATCCTCGGACATCAAGAATCGATCTAATTTACTTAATTTTGTTCCCACCTTATTCATCTACGTAAATAATCGATCACCCATGGGAATTTCTATAAGACCAGCTGCATCAATGAATGAGTTAAAGATTTGAGCTTCGAAATTAGAGAAGTAGAACCAAAATGATCAAAATCAGTTCTTACTTCATTCAAGTCACCACAAATGATGAACTTTCCATTGTGATGTTGGATAAAGTCAAGAAGTCGGTTCCATAACGAAGCTTTTAGATTTGATAAACATAGATGGATCCCACATCGAGATTAGACCACCAGAATGTCCCCGAGCCACGCTACACGTGTAATCAAAAGAGTAGTTTCCCCACATAGATTTTAAACGATATAATTCTAACCTCGTTATTTTAGTTTCTTGTACACATAGAAAGTGTACATTATTCTGGAAACAAAGATCTTTAATCCATCTCCATTTCTTATGTTTCCTCGATCCTCTTATGTTAATAAAGAGGACATTCATTGGTTAACAATTGATTCTCCTGTTTCACGAATCATTTTCTCAAGAGCACGACGCCAGCCTCGGATATCATACCCCAAAGCACCTCCCACTTCAATCAATTTCGAGATCTCATAAACCAATGAGAACCCATGTATATCCTTCTTTCTGTATTTATCAAACATGGTGGAACATTTTTTGTTTGGAGATGAGACACAATAATTTTGAGGAGTATTTGAGGGATGTTTTAGGTGTTCAAAACCAGGGGGAAACTAGTGTCACTAGGATCTGTTTAAATTTCTTCTTTTTTATCAGTAACCACGACATGATCCGTGTATTCTTCAGTTTCTTGGACCACATAAACATCATTATCTGATTTCTTTTCTTCATTTTCATCTAAGGGAACATTCTCTGAATTATTGTTTTCATTTTCATCTAAATGAACATTTTGTGTATTCTTGTCTACATTACCTTCCAAGGGATTGTTCAAATCATCTGTATCATCTTCTGTCCCTGATATATCACCCAAGACAGATGATGCTTCATTTGTATCTTGATCACTATCAGAATCATCAGATACGAGGTCATCTTTGATTTTGGTTCTCCATGTTGCTAATTCTTAAATGTGGACATCAAAAGAAACTCCATTAATCATCACCTGTACCGTTTCAGAGATAAATTCTTTTCGTTTTGTGGAGATACATATACGTCTAGTACCAACAGACGGGGCATGTCCTACCTTAAAGAACATGAATTTACCGAACATAGAAGCAACTTTCTTAAAAGCAGATGTTCCCTAAGCACATAGGGGCAGACTATTAATCTTGATCCATATCATTCTATCATTTACAACAGAGTTTTTAGAAACATTGCAGATAGATGAAAAGATAGTCTGCGTGGGTGTATTATTTTTTAACGCGATGCAAGAATCAGTATTAGGGAATTGGATCCACAACCAAAGACCACCAATATGATGAATTTTAAGATTAGTAAACCATTCACTTCTAGTAACCCGATACACACAATTCATAGTACCCACTTCATGAACTTTTACTAACAAGACCATTAAAGAATCCTCTATTAGAACCAAATCTTGATCATTAAGAGTTAATGAGGGAATACTTGTAGATTTTTAACTGGACTTAGATGTAGGAGCCTTGCCGTGCACCACCGATGCATAGGATTTCCCACCAGAATGATTAGGAACAGTTGACCTTATGGGTGGTACTAGTGGTCCCTTATTCAAAGAATTGTAGTGATTAAAAGTTGTTGGAGAATTCTATGGTTTTCCATGAGGTCATTGGTACTGAGCAATTGCTACAAAAAGATGAAAACTGTCAATCCAGATGGACGCTAGTTTTTTTGCCATATCTTCTACGTTATCAATGCCCTTGAATCACATGAAACCAAAATGTTTGCCTCCTTTTGAAAGTTTTCTTGCAATATATGTATAACAACCCGTAATTTTCATCAATGTAATTATCCATCTATTAAATTAGATGCACTGTAATATCCATCTATTATATATATCACCTTTTTATAGGGAATTTTTTTGCTTTATCTCATTATGCAACATAACTTGCATCTCTAAAGTAAATGAGCTCACGCAACCTCCACCAATGACATCTATATCTATGTTTATATCATGTAAACATCCTAATATGTCAAGTGTATATCTTAATATCATTTTTACCAAGTACATTATCCATTTAACGTACTTTTCAAAACGTTATTTCAAAACAAGCATTAAACGTTAACGTTTATATCAAAACCCTAATTATATGTAATGTATACATATAAAATGAATGTGCAAAAGCCCGCTAAAGCTGTGTACAAGTATCAATACACAACAATTGAATAATCTTTTCCCTCCTAAAATCAAGTATACAACTTTCTAAACTCAATGTAAACAGAATCATCAAAGAGCACAATTCAAACTTTGGCCATTTTCCCCTCCATTCTCCTTAAGATTTATACCATAGTTACAAAACAGTTACAAGCTCCTAAAACACACATGTAATCCCTAATTAACCCTAATCCTAAACCCTAATACACGTTTTAAAAACCCTAAACCCTAAATGAAACCCTAAAACCCTAATTACACTTTAAACCTTAAAACTAAATCCTAAACCTTAATCTTAAATCTTAACCCTAATCCTAACACTAAACCTTAATCCTAAACCCTAATATATATTTAAACCTAACCCTAATCTATGAATTAAAACCCAAAAACCCTAAGCCAAAATAAAATGAACCCGACACCCCTTTTTATCTATTTTTAACCCATATTTAGCCAAGCTAGCATCCTACCACCTTTATGCATCACCACCACATCACCAAGCAGCCTACCAAGCACCTCCATCACCACCTTGGCCACCAAGTTTGTCTCATTACCTCCTTGTCATTCCATAGTGGCCGAACCGCCCCATAACCTTCCACCTTGCATTGCTATACCTCCATAGCCCTCAATACTCATTCCTAGCTGCTATTAGACATCTATCTACAACACTTGGACACCACACCAAGGAAACTTGGGAACAAAGGCTCATTCGATCCCTATAAATAGCCGAGAACCCCAAACCATTCAAACATACCTCAAAACTCAATATAAACAACAATGGAGTCTTAAAGCAGATCAAGAAGTATCAAGTGAAGCCCCAAGATCAGAATAGAATCCAAGAATTAAGAGAAAAGAACCCTTGATGTCGTTACTAGGCGGACGAACCTAAAAACCCCATTTTGACCCATTTTAGCTTAAGTAAGCTCAAAATCTTGTTCAATAAGCTTATAATCTGTATTAGAATGCTCATAATACTCTTAAGATCATATATGAACTCTTGTTAAAGCCTTGAATCCTCAAACCTATGTGTTTTTTATTAAAACCCTAAAATGACCTGTTTTGATTTTCTAGCTAATGAATCCTTTTTCTAAACTTTTGTTATGTTAAAACATCTTATTTTAGCTTATTCTAATAAGCTATAACCTGCAAATATCATTTGGAACCCTAAAATAAGCTTGCATGGCTTTTTGGACTTGATTTGCAAATGTTTCCATGCAAGGGTATATATCATAACTTTCTAAAATTTATAACTAGAGAGGCTGAAAATGTCATTATTCTAAAGTTATAACTATAAGGACCTATTTTGCCAAGTTCTAAAGTTAAAGGTTTAAATTATATATACTTTATATATAAAGGTCTAAACTTGTAAAAGTTTATAAACCAAGGGTATATATTGCCATTTTTTGCAAACTTAAAATATAAAATATCATATTTTTATATAAATTATAAAAATATATATTAATATTATAAAACTCGATTTTATTAAAACCCGACACAATTATCATTATTAATCAACGATCGGCGCATTATAAAACAGTTACGTTATATATTTAACGTAATTTATCATCGACTAACTTTTGAAGAAACCTAAAATTTTATCGTATCACGTCACTAGGGATCTTCATGTGAGGAGTTTCATTTGGGTATACATTTTTACGAGTTTGCTGGATTTACGATTTAAAGTGTCCTGGCTCCTCAAAGGTTTACTACATGACCTCTGAATTATGATGGCCCAAACAGTGATACAATATTTCCATAAACTAATAAATCAAAAACTCTGTAAAGTTGTGAAACATAAACAATCAAACTAAGACTTGACATATTACCCCAGGTTGTGTGACGAAGCCGTTACTTTCACTTGATATACTTTTGCCATCAATCAAATTTCCCCTGTTAAGGTGAGTTCATAGCCTCGCATTTTAAATCTTTTAATGTTTTCATAAACCCGCGAGGGGGATACATGCTATAAACCATGAATACGAGTATTTTTCCAACTGTATGCTATCCTGATATATTATTGCCTAAGTCCTTACTTTTGCCATTAAGACCCCACTATCATGAACCGTTAATTACTTTTCGGAGTAAGCGCGAATGCTGTGAATAGATCTATTTGGGACTGAGCTTCCCCGTTGGTGTACCTATACTTTCTGGTAACCAAACGCACTTCATTTGAAACACTATGCGGGTGTTTGGCAAAGGCACCCGTTGGGGCAACTTATTGTGATTATTGATTATCTCAAGGTCTCGGTGCATGAGCTTCGGGCAATAATACTGTTTTCTATAATAATTGTACTCATTGCAATTATTACACTTATGGGTGTATAACAACGTAACCCACTATTGAACTTGTATTCAAAATGTTTAATTCTACTATAAAACCTTATTGAATTTCACTCAACTATTGTGTTGATCTTTTTAGCATGTTTATCTCAGGTAATTGAGCAACTCATGGCACAAACTTGAAGATGGCTAAACTGTTATCAATCAAACTTTATGTTTCTAGAATTTGGGATCTCTCTTTTTTGTAAAAACTCTGATGAATAAATGAATGATAACTAAATTTTCCAAAAACATCTCTTTATGAGTCGTTTTTTATAATTATGACTGTTGTACTATGAAATAATACCCTAGATTAGCTTCCGCTGCTATATTTGTCAAAATGGGGGTGTTATAAAAACACGTTTCAGGATTACTCGTCCCAACATTCCTCGTTTCCAATTAGCCACCAAGACTACGTCTCACAAACCCAAATGGGTGGTTCGTCATCACAACCACGTACGAATCCAGCCATGTCTCCTATTAATGCATTTACGGTTGAAAATTTGTACACGCCTGAATTTTCGGAGTCTTTACAAGAAAACATCGGTTATTTGCAAAAACCAAATCCTCACAAATATCCGGTTGAACAAGTCGCGATTTCACCAACGAAGAAGAAAAAGTCGACCCGTAACCGCCAAAAGAGGACGATTCAAAGCGATGATGCACCTCGGCAGATTACGTGGACAACTGAGGAAGAAATTGCATTGGCTAAAGGTTAGGTTGCCATTTCTGAAAACAGCAAGCATGGTAACGCGAGGAAGCAAGATGGCTTTTGGTGTTAGGTTTTTTAGTACATAGAGAGCAAAACAAAATAGTACGGTCGTCAAATGTACGATATGGTGTGCGGAAAATAGAAGACGGTGCGCTTGGTCGTGATTTTCTTTTGTGGAGTGTATGGTAACGTCATGCGTATAGCGCAGGAGAATGGATCCGGAGACGAAGATTACGTTCAAAGGGGAATGAATCACTATCAAGCTGAAACAGAACTCCCCTTTAATTTCGTCATTGTTAGGATGTTTTAAAAGATAGTCCAAATGGAAAGAAATAGCACTTCCAAACTTTAACATAGGGTATGAGGGAGGTAGCAAGAGACACAAGTCGTCTGGTTCTAGTTCGTTCAACACAGAGTCTGGGGATGCTAGTATTAATCTGAATACTAATGTTAGCAACAACGATTAAGATGAGGTGCAGGAAAAATGCGAAACGACCAAAGGGCATGGACAAAGCGAGAGCTGCTAGGAAAAATAAAGGGTTGAAAGCGTCGGGATCGTCAACTATTAATGACAATGCATTGGCTAGGTTGATGGTAACCGAGATGACAGCTGCTGAGAAAGAACAACGCGAAGCATTTTTATAGGATCAAAAGGAGGAAGGTGGACCCCAATGTCTTGAGACTGAGAGGTTGCAGCTCCGGAGTATCAACAACACAAGAAGAATAGGTTCTATCTCAGCCATCGATCACTTGACCGGGGATTAGCGGATGGCAATGGATGAAGCAACGCCAAAGATCAAGACGAAGTATAATTTGCAGTATTAGTTTAACGTTTAAGTTTTTATTTATCTATGTATCGTATCGTTTTTATTTATCTATGTATCTTTTAAGTTTTTAATCTATGAATAAAAGTTTTTAATTTAGTTAACGTTTTTATTAATTTCGTACGTTTACGTTAATATTTACGTTTTTAGTTTACGAATAAAAGTATTTAAATAAATAAAAGTTAGTAAGGTGAGTTTTAGTTGAAAAGTGAGTTGTTATTAATGTTGAAAAATGAGTTGTAGTGAGTTTTAAAGCTGGAGAGAGAAAGTTGATGTGGCGCTGATCGTGGTCACGGTGAGTCTTGGCTAGCTTTATACCATAGCCTTAGACTTTTATATGTCACACAAGCTTAAAATGGATGTTTACTATGGTTAATAAGTTTTTAGATCTCTTCATAGTTTTACAAACTGTTAGCCTCAAAATATTGAGTCGAACAATGGAAGTTCGTTCATAATTATAATAGGTCTCGGTCACTAAATTAATATACGTTGTATTAGGCTAGACGGGTAAACGGGCTCTTATTTGTAATCTAATCGGTCACGTGTATCGGGCAAAATCCCAAGTTAAAAAAACGATGCCCGGCCGTTAGAATTACTAAAAGGCATTGCAAGCCTATAAATACACCTCACCAAGGAAGGTGAGGTGGTTGGTTCATTTGTAACATTTCAAGTTAATCATCCAATTCCATTTTTCTCTCTAACTTTCTCTCTCTAGATTCTCTCTCTACATTCTTCCTAATCTTCTTGTTAATCTTATTGAAGTGAAGTGATTAAGGGGTTACCGACATTTGGTATCAAGAGCCTCGGGTGTTCTGTTTGATTCGTTGGTTTAGAACAGTCGAGAAATTTTAGTGTATCAATTTTGTTGTTTGGTTCGAAATAGAAAAGAACAAGCAAAAACCATCGGGTATTGATTTATTATTTTCGTGGTTTTCTGTGTTAAAATCTTTGTACTTTCGTGTTTAGAATACTTAATTGCTTGTTTTGGGTAGTGGTTAGCTTATTTCATAAGCAAGTTAGGGAAGATTTGAGCTTATTCGCAAGTTTAAAGAAAAGAGGCCTGCGTGTTTTGACATTGTTGCGTTTTGGTTCACATGCGTTTGATCACAGGTATGTCTGTGCGTTTTTTTTGTTCGAACAAGTAAAAACAAGAAAAACCATGGTTTGATTTGATTTTCGTGGTTAAGGTGTTAAAGTTGTGTACTTTTGTGCTTAAAACAAACCCTTGTATCGTTTAGTGAGGTTCTACAATTTATTTCGTGGCTAAAAGGGTGAAATCGAGCTAGATTAAAGTTTTTTCGTCATTGCGTTTTGAAACAATTCGTCGTTGCGTTTTGAGTAAAAGGTGACTGCGTTTTGTATAAGAGACAAAAAGTACTGTACTTGAAAGTGACATTTGTACTTGTTGCGTTTTGACCAAGTTCATTGCGTTTTGATAAAAAACATTGCGTTTTGACTCGTTGCGTTTTGATCAAGTTCATTGCGTTTTGATCAAGTTCATTGCGTTTTGACTCGTTGCGTTTTGATCAAGTTCATTGCGTTTTGCTCGTTGCGTTTTGTCTACAGGTTGCGTTTTGAAGACCATCATTGCGTTTTGACTAAACGTTACTCTGCCCAAATTTTTTATACGTTGCGTTTTGATCAAGAAAAGTGACTGCGTTTTGATCAAAGATAGTTGCGTTTTGACTAAAGTCATTGCGTTTTGTCCATTGAAAACCCATGTTTTGAAACCCTAATTTCCCGAAAAAAATTTCGACCTTACCGCGCATCAGGTGGTATTTGACCGAATTTGGGAATATATATTAATCACCGTTTAATCAAAACATCACATCAAGACAAACAAACTTCATGGACTAAATACGAGGACTTTGGACTTTAATTCGGACTACAAGAACATAATCAACAAACTTTAACAACAACAATTAACTTTTCACGGTTTTCTCTCGATTTTGTAAAATCCCGCGAAAGAACTCAATTTCTCGGTTTAAATCTTTGACTTGTAAAATCCCGTGGAAATTAATTACTTTCAATTAAAACCACAATCCAATCAACACTTCATAACACTTAAGATCCTTCAATCATTTTTCACTTCATAATTCTTTAATCATTCATCATGACAACTCCAATTGTAACTTCCACAACCGACAGTCAAATGCATAACAACATAATGGCAGCAGGTTCAAGGGATCGTCCACCAATGCTTGCAACAGGACGATATGCACAATGGCGATCACGGTTCTTACGATACATTGATACAAGACCAAATGGTGATGCCTTACGGAAGTGCATTCTTAAAGGTCCTTACACTCCAACGATTGTCACAACACCAGCTGTTCCTGCAACAGAGGATTCTCCAGCAGTTCCTGAACAAACAACAGTCGAGACTGTTACGAATATGACTCCTGAGAACAGAGCTCATTTTGAATCAGAAAAAGAAGCGATTCATTTGATATTGACTGGAATTGGAGATGAAATATACTCAACTGTTGATGCATGTCAGACAGCTCAAGAAATGTGGGAAGCCATCGAAAGGCTACAACAAGGTGAATCACTCAATATTCAAGATGTCAAGACAAACTTATTTTGGGAGTTTGGTCAATTCACCTCTCACGATGGAGAAACAATTGAGTCTTACTACACAAGATTCTACAAAATGATGAATGAAATGATCAGAAACAATTTGACAGTTGCAACGATGCAAGTCAATGTTCAATTTCTTCAACAACTTCAACCAGAATGGTCAAGATTTGTCACAATTGTGAAGCAACAACACAAGTTGGATGAAGTTTCATACCATAAGCTCTTTGACATTCTGAAACAATACCAAAAGGAAGTTAATGAACTCCGTGCTGAAAGAATGGCCAAGAATGCTAACCCATTAGCACTTGTTGCTACTGCTCAAACACTTCAAGACCCTTATTACCAAACATCAAAACCTCACAAATCATATGCACCAACATCAAAAGCTTCACTTCCAACCAGATCTCATGCAACTACAAGATACAAAGGCAAAGAGATAGCCAAACCAATCACACCACCATCTGAGTCAGCTTCTGAAGAAGACAGTGATCCTGAACAAGCTCAGAAGGATAAAGACATGCAGAAAAATTTGGCTCTCATTGCAAAGTACTTCAAGAAACTCTACAAACCTACCAACAACAACCTCAGAACTTCCTCAAACACCAGAAACAAGAATGTGGATACTACTCCAAGGTACAAGAATGACAATCAGACTGGACAGTTTGGGAATCAGAGGGCAGTGAATGTTGTTGGGGCTAGGGAAACTGTAGGTGGTCCAGTAGTGCAACAGTCTGGGATACAGTGTTTTAACTGCAAGGAATTTGGTCATTATGCTAAGGAATGCAGAAAGCCAAAACGGGTTAAAGACTCCACGTATCACAAGGAAAAGATGTTGCTGTGTAAACAAGCTGAGAAAGGTGTTCAACTTCAAGCAGAGCAATCTGACTGGCTAGCAGACACGGATGAAGAGATTGATGAACAAGAGTTGGAAGCACATTACAGGTTACAGGCAAGATTCCGGAGGTTCCTAACGCAACTCAGGTACAGACGCTAGAGCCATTACGAACAGGTACAATACATACTGAACATAATGTGTTTTGCCAATGACATACAACAATTTTGACAAATCTACATCCATTAGTAACACATGTGGCATAGGAAACGGTGATAGTAATGTCACTCCTGACTCACCGATATGTGTGATAAGATATTCAGATGACAAAAGAAGTGTAGAATTGATGATGAGCGTGTTGCACTTGCTAATTTAATGCTAATTTAAAGCTGATGTTCGATGAAAATAAAAAGAAACAAAAGCAATTTAAATAAAGCAATGCAACATGACTCAAGAATTACTGATGCAAATCTATTCTTGTGGAAACTAGTAGAACTCTAGAGGGAATCTAATAGTATTCGGGATAGTTGTCTAATTGCACTTCAAAAATAAACAGACTGAGCTTGAGAGGTTCAGCCTTTACTGATCATACAATGACTATGACAAACTTAACGTAAAGTTAAATGAAACTCTAAAACCTATTTAGCTCTAAAAAGAAACTAACTTAAAAGAAAGTTTAAGTTAAAGGCCTATAATGAAATTTCCAGTGTGCAAAGAGAAACATGATAGTTAGTCAAATAGAGTCTTTTTAACCAAGTCACATTTACAAAGGTCCTTGTCAAGGAGAAAACAAAGGTAATAACTGATTTGAAGCTTAAGGAAGAAAATGATATTGACAAAATGATTTCAATGGAAAACCAGTTAAAGTTTTTGAATGAAATTGTTTACAAACGGAGTCAAATCATCCAAACCATTCATATGTTATCACCCAAATGCCCTACATTTAATGGAAGACCTACTTTGCCAATCCAAGTACCTCAAAAGGCTAAAATGAGAATACCATTTCGTAAAGCGATCCTACATGACGCAATCTGATCCTACAAACAGACTCGGTCCCCGATCGGGAAGAGACACTACACATGAATAATGAAAGTCGATCAAAATAGAATAAAATACTAGTGAAGCACCTTTTGACTTACACAAGAGTAACAGTCTTATGAAATTTTTAAACCCCCGACTCAGCATTATGAAATTCAGTTCGCACAGGCAAATGAAAAAAAAAGAAATAAAAAAGAAATGAGGAAAAAATCATTTGGTAAAAACAAAACCAAATATTTTCCAAAAACATAGATTTCTTACCAGTGTCTAAATCAATAAGGTAAAAGTAACAAGCATAAAGGTCATGACGAATAACTTTAATCATCTGAAAGAAATTGTCGATCAACATGGTAAAACTGTTCAAACGACCTTCTTCATCTTCGTAACCCCAACTGCGCCAATATATGGAAAATCCTAGTTAAGACAATGTTTGATGCCCCTTTCCTATAAGACTCATAATGATAGTTTCGCATTTGTACGAACATAACAAGAAATGAGCAATTTAAAGACGTGAATTCCTGAAGATGACTGAAGGAACTTGATGAACTTGAATCCTGATAATGCAATTTCCCAACATGTAAGATATGCCTTTTGCAAGATGTGTGTCTAAAGATTTTATGTGTTCTTAGTTGCAATCTTCACTGATTTAGACGAGATCACTGAATTACATGCTTATATATTCATAAAGTTAGGGAATGGACTTCTGCAGCCAAAAGCTTTCTGAACAAAATGAATTTGTAGAGTAAAGAGATTTACACTGAGCTTTTATGGTGTTTTGGCTAAATAGAAAACACTCAATTTTCTTGAAAACGCTTTACAAGAATGTCAAGAACAACTAAAAATACACAGTTTGGCAAAGAAAAGGCGTCAAATGTATTTCGAAACGGAACTTGAAACAATATATAGAAATACAAGATTTTGAAATCTCAACTGCAAGACACGACAATGCATAAGTGATTTAAAGAAACCATTGAAAAATGCAAAGGAAATCTGTGGACACTAAGTTTATAAACCATCTATTGTTCGACAACCAAATGCCAATAGATCCAAAACCATTTAGTTTTAGAAAACCGCTCTTTTCAGACTCTCTTGAGAGAAAATATTTTGCCAAAGGAAAAAGCGGTTTTAAACTAATGATCAGAGGGGTATTTATTCAAAACCAGTCACTCCACAGAAATTTGCCTCAAAAAGCAACGCAAGCTGTAAGAAACCAAATGTATTATAAACCAGGCATTTAATCATGTTGCAAGTAGTACACACAAGCTAGAGCGCCACAGTTGAATCTGACTTCTAGGAATACTAATCCTCTGCGTATCTACATCAACAGGGTAGCTCACAAAACTAAATGTTTTTACAGACCACAACCAGGAGCAATAAAGAAAGCTAAGGTCGTGCTAACACTATCATTGAAGTTTAAGAAGACTCAAGTAGAAGACCACCATAGGATTTCTAGTATTTCTAATCAAACAAAGTCTTTAACTACATGTAATGAAAGTTTAAATTCCAGAACTTCGAATGTTAATGCTGTTTGTGCTACGTGTTTAAAATGTGTGTTTAATGCAGAAATCATGATGCATATGAGTGGCAATGCAAGACAAAGGTCAAAGTACAGCCTTAAGCAAAAGGTCAAGAGTACTGTGCAATGTTGAAGAACGAAGTACTGCCTACCTTAGTAAGGAAAAGTCAACGAACTGCCATGGCCGTGGATAAAGGAATCTTAAGTGATTATCATTAAACAGTTATGTTATATTATCTGTAACAGTTTAAATTAGTGATTATTATCATTAGAGTTTATGATATACAAGGACTGTACACCTACTAGAGTTATCCTTATGGTTATAAAAGGATCTCTAGGAAGGTATTAGAATATAGAACAATATAGAAAAAACACGAGTTAAGAATTATTAGTATTGTATTAGGGATCTGCAATTTAGGCAGATCAAAGGTTATATAAAGAAATCGTTTTGAGAAAATATGTGTGTTCTTCTTAAGTACTGCCAACTAGATTCCGCATAGTTGACAGTATATCAGTGTTTCAATAAGGAATAACGATCCTACAAGTGGTATCAGAGCTTGTGAAGAGACTCTGATCTAGAAGAACTTTTAATCAATCGAAATCTTTCTAAACTCATAAAAGATGTCTGAAACAGAACCTATCCCTCCCACCTCGTCCGTTACTGCACTTAGAATCCCATAATCAAGAGAGTGAATATGACCTATGGCCATGAAGATGCGACAGTATATCGCTATCACTGATCACATACTATGGGACATAATCACCAATGGAAACCAAACCACAACTGATCCTGCATCTCCCTCAGTGTCTGCACCAAAGACTTCACTTGCTGCAAACGCAAGAAGAAACAATGAGAAAGCCCTTAATATACTGCTTTCTGCCATACCTGATAGACATCTTCTTAGTTTTCATGATGCTGTAGATGCAAGATCTTTATGGAAAGCCATAAAAGCAAGATTTGGAGGAAACGAAGCATCAAAGAAGATGCAAAAGAATCTGTTGAAACAACAATTTGAGACATTCACTATTGGATCTAGGGAAGAACTAGATTCAGCATACGAAAGGTTTCAGCATATTCTCTAGCAGCTTGAATTACAGTGATGCTGACGGTGTCCATTAAGATGCAATCTTGAAGTTTCTAAGAAGCCTAGCCATATTTTATTGGCCTGGGTATAAACCGGGTTTAATCGGTGTGATGTATGCTACCAGATTCGGGACAACCTGGATTAGACGAGTTAGACTTTGATGATCTCTACAACAACTTAAAGGTGTATGAGCATGAATTGAAGGGTGTCTCAAATTCAAACTCTCAAAACATTGCTTTTCTGTCAACAGAAGTCAAAGGCAGTACTTTGAAACAAAGTACTGCTGAACCAGCACATATCCCAAAAGGATATACTCAAGCTATCTCTAGCAAGGTGCCAACTGCTCCCAACTGTGCTTCTCACTCAGATGAAATCATATGTTCCTTCTTTGCTCAACAAGCATCTATGCCCACAACTCATGATGATGAAGACCTGCTACAAATTGATGAAGATGCTATGGAAGAAATTGACATTAGGTGGCAGGTGGCTATGATAACTGCAAGGATAAGGAAGTTTATGAGGAAGACAGGAAGACCAGTTTTTTCAATTGATCTCAAGCCAAAGAATGGGATCACTTTTGACAAATCAAAGATTGAATGTTTTAATTGTCAAAAGTTGGGTCATTTTGCTAGAGAGTGTCGGTTTGCTAAGTATCAAGAAAACAGAGCAAATGGTCGTCAGGAAAAGAAGACTGTGGCTATTGAAGATTCAAACTCAAAAGCCTTAGTGGCAACAGACAACAATGAAGACATTGATTGGACCAAGGAATTTGATGCTGAACCAGTGACATATGCTATGATGGCACTGACTGGAGTTGACAAATGATTTGGAGCATGGAGTTTGATGCAGAACATGTGCACTTTGGACAAGATGGACTTGGTGATTTTGACTGGAGCAATAAAGATGATGATACACCAGTATCTCTAGCTTTAATGGCTACAAACTCAGAGGTACCTTACTGTTCCAAATGTAGTAAGTCTTATAAACTGTTGCTTGAAAACTATCAAAAAGAAAGAGATAATTTTCAAAGAGCTAGGACTGAAATTCTAGGATATCAAATGAGCTTAGAGTCATTAGAGGTCATGCTTAAAACACATGAAAAGAATGAATATGCATGGGGTGATAAGTATGAACAAATGGAATATGACTTAAAGATAAGAGATTTGAAACTGGAAGAAAAACAAAAGGAATTAGATCAAGCCTTAAAAGAACGAGATGATTTCAAAGTAAAACTTGAAAAATGGTCAAATGCTTCAGTACTTCAAAATGAAGTCCTAAACAAACAAAGATATGTGTCTGATAAGTCATGTATAGGGTTTGGGATTGAGTCTAGCAATAGTATGGAAAGTAACATTTCATCTGGGGTGGAACTTTGACTGATTCTTGCGTACGAAAATTATCAAAGAGAAAAGGCCTACAAAGCAGTACCTCCACCTACAGGGTACACTTATCCACCTAGCAAATGTCTCCTTTACGGGGATAGATGAACAAGCATTAGGAAATAAAGTTTTTAATCAAGAGACAACAAAAATCTAGTCAATCAGCAATTGATAGAAATAAAGTCATAATTGAAGATTGGGTTGATAGTGATGATGAAGAGACTGATGTTTCAGAAAGTCAAAAGGAAACTGCTTTTAACTCAGAGAATAGTGAAACATCTTTTGAAAACAGGTCACCAAACAGTCAAAACAGTTTTGGTCAAGAATCTAGGACAAAGGGACTTGGGAACAAAGGGGGTAAATTATGTTTTGTATGTTACAGTCCTAATCACTTAATCAAAATGTAACACTACAATGAAAGAAACCTTCAAACACCCAAACTCATAAACCTAAGGGAACACAGGGTTCAAGGGAAACAAGACCAGTTTGGAACAACATCCAAAGAGTGAACCATAGTAATTTCTCAAGAAACTCTAGTACCCTCCAAAAAGATCCTTTATTCCATCAGCAGTACTTACAAGGCATGGGTTGATAAGTACTGCTAGACCAACAATGACACAAACAGTACATTCAAAAAGTACTGCTAATGTGACTTATCAAGGTACTGCTAGATCTAGAGTACCACAAGCAGTACTTTCACGAAGTACTGATGGAAGTTATTATCCAAGGATGGATAATAGAAGACCTAGAATCTCAAGTTACTCACCATCATCGAGGTCCTCTACTACAAGGACTCCTCACAGACCATATAGACCCAAGAAAATTGTGAAATCTATCTGGGTAAAGAAAGGAAGTACTGTTGGATCCCAAGCAGTACTTCCACAAACTGTCAAAAAGAGTGCAATGATAAAACAAACATGGAGACCAAAAGGGAACTATCTAGATTCTGTAAATAGGGGTAATGGATCTTACACACTCAAGCAATTTGAGTATGTAACTCCATTAGGGGTATCCAAGTCAGTTATGACTTGGGTCCCTAAAAGAGTCTAATGCTTTGAAATTGTTTGTACAGGGCAATCCAGAAGAAGATCTCAGGACTAATGCTATCATATGACATGTATCTCTGGGAAGTATGACAGAGAACAAGACCAATTTGTCATGATTAAAGAGTTCAAATTGTTTATGTTGCTTTAGGAAATGACTCTAAAGTGATAAATCTCCAGGAAAAGGAACCATTAGACCATCAATGGCTTAGATTTTGAGAAAGTTAGCTATGTTGAAGAGCTTAAGTTTATAATCTCTTATCTTTTTCTCCAATCTGTGATAAGAAAGCACAATGTTCTCTTCACAGATAGTATGTCTAATCATATCTTCCAAAGTTCAAGTTTGTTGATAAAGACTGATAATTCTTAGAGCTCCTAGAAAGAATGATGTCTACAGCCTGGAATCTAAAGAATCTATTATTCCACTAGGTGAATCACTTGTTGGTTGCAAAGGCAACAAGATGAAGCTGTCCTATGTCACGAAGACTAGGGCAGTCAACTTCAAAATATCAACAATTGGTTTAAAGGCAATCTAGCTCGGGTTTACCTTCATAGACATTCAAGCTGATCACTCTGTTTGGGCAGTAGAAAGGGTAAACATCACAGGTCATCTTTGCAGAAGATGAAGAAAGAACTGTCAACGAACCTCTGAATTGCCTCCATATGGATTTGTTTGGACATTTTCAGTAGAGAGTATAAACAAGGAAAAAGAATTGCTTGGTGGTCACTGATGACTGCAGCAAATTCATGTTGGGTAGTTTTTTCTTGGCCTACAAGGAAGAACATATGATATCTTCATGAATTGATTGTGGGTTTGGAAAACAGGCTAAACATAAAGTAAGACCATGCATGTGTGACAATGGAACAAGTTCAAGAATCAACTAATGAAATGATTTTGTGTCCAAAAAGTAATTAAGAGTATGAGTATAGCAATGCAAGGACTCCCTCAGCAAAATTGTTTGCAAAAAGAAAGAATAGGACTCCTCATTGAAAGCTGCTAGACTATGTTAGCAGACTCACTTCTACCTATTCAATTTTGGGCTGAAGCATCAATACAGCTTGCTATGTGCTTAATAGAGTTTTGGTAACTAAACCTCAAATGAAGACTCCTATAGTAAATTTATGGAAGATCTCCCAACATCAGTTTCATGAGACCTTTTGGATGTCCTCTGACTATACTTAATACCCTAGACCAATTGGGTAAGTTTGATGGCAAGTCAGAAGAAGGCTATTTGTTGGGATACTCTACTAACAGCAAAGGTTTTAGAGTCTATAACAGGGTCACAAGAAAGGTTCAAGACTGTCTTCATGTAAACTTTCTTGAGAATCAGGAGAATCAAAAGGGAAAAGGTCCTGATTGGATGTTTGATCTTGACCTTCTAACTCCATCCATGAATTACATTCCTGTAAGGAAAGAAAACTATGCTGATTCAAAAGAACAAGGAATATCTTGTGATGATGTTGAAGATTTAGATGACCAGCAATTCATTGTTCATACAGCTCAGCCTATGCATCCAGAGGAACGTACTGCTGCCAAAGACATTCCATTGTCCTCTGAAGAACAAGCTTTACATGATGAGCTTATGAATTTGATGCATCAAGAATCACTTGCCAAAGCTCATAATGATGATCAAAGGATTGCTTTTGAAGAGGAAAAGAGGAGAATATCTATTGCAAAGGGAAAAGAACATGTCAACAGTACTTTCACTCTAAGTACTGCTAATACACCTCCTCAAAGTACTGGCAATACACCTACAGATTCTGATGATGATATTCCAAAAGATGGTATTTTCTCTACAAACTCTTTTGATGCTGAGGAAGGCGGAGTAGCTGACTACAACAACATGGATCCTACCATTGATGTTCCCTCTACTCCTACGCTTAGAATTCATAAGATTCATCCTCAAAGTCAAATTATTGGCAAAAGTACTGCCGGGGTTCAAACAAGAAGAAAGCTTCAAGACAGTACTTCAAACCAACATCAAGCATTGCTGTCTTTTATATACAAACAAAACAGAACTAACCACAAAGATCAGCAAACCTGCCTGTTTGCTTGTTTCTTATCTCAAGAGGAACCCAAGAAAGTCTCTCAAGCCTTAGCAGATGAAAGTTGGGTTGAAGCGATGCAAGAAGAACTACTTCAATTCAAGCTACAAAGTATGAGGTGTTTATTGACCTACCAGTAAGTCAAAGAGGTTGATTGACTAAATGGGTTTTTAGAAACAAGAGAGATGAACGGGGTACTATTATCAAAGAACAAGCACGCCTAGTTCGCATCAAGGGTACAGAACAAAGAAGAAGGTGTGGATATTGATGAAGTGTTTGCACCAGTTGCCAAATTGAAGCAATCAGACACTTTTTGGCATTTGCATCTTCATGGGCTTTCATTGTCTAACAGATGGATGTCAAGAGTGCATGTCTTCATATGGGCAACACACAAGTGAATGTATGTCAAACAGCCTCCCAGTTTTGAAGATCCTGGCTCATCAAACAAGGTCTACAGAGTTTGTCAAGGCACTTTATGGCCTGCATCAATGTACCCTACGAGCATGGTATGAAAGACTTTTCCACTTTTCTTTGATCATGGAATATATGAGAGGGGCTATTGAAAAACTTGTTTATTAAGAAGGATGAAGAAGAATCAGTGGTACAGGTAATGTTGACGATATCATCTTGGATCTACCATCTTCTATGGTGAAGGATTTGATAGATCTGATTGCAAAAGGAATTCAAGATGAGTCCCCATTGGTGAACTCACTTTCTTTTTGGGGCTTCAAGTCAAGCAATCTAATGGTGTATTTTCTAAGTTCAAGACAAATAATGTGAAAAAGATGATTCTCAACAAGTTTGATTTTAAGAACCATTAAGCCAGCATCAACCCCCATTGAAGCTCATAAATTCTCTAGGTAAAGATGAAAAGGTGAAGATGATGATGTACATCTTTAAAGTCTATAATTGGGGTCTCCATGTACTTAACTGCTTCAAGACCAGACATAATGTTTGCTGTCTGTCTGTGTGCAAGATTTCAAGTCACTCCAAAGGTTTCTCACCTACATGCTGTCAAAAGGATCTTTAGGTACCTCAAACATCAACCAAAATTGGGTTTATGGTATCCTAAAGACTCTCCTTTTCAAACTTGAGAAGCTTTTCGGACAGTGACTATGCTGGGGACAATCATGATAGACGATCAACGTCAGGAGGATGTCAGTATCTTTGACAAAGACTAGTTTCTTGGCAATGCAAGAAATAAACAATTGTGGCTATATCTTCTACTGAGGCAGAATATGTTGCAGCTGCAAGTTGTTGTGCTCAGTTCTAGGATGCAAAATCAATTACTTGATAATGGATTTAACTTGCATGAAACTAAAATCGTCATATAGACCAATGAGAGCACCATTTGCATTGTGAAGAGAAATCCTGTTTTTCACTCAAAGACCAGCATATCAGATTCGGTCATCACTCATACGAGATTGTTATGAGCAAAAGGCTCATTAATTTTGTCGAAGGTTCATACTGATGACAATGTATGCAGATTTACTCACCAAAGCTTTTGACTTGGCAAGATTAACTTTTTTGTGGTAACAATTGGATGATGAATCCATAGCTATCTTTGAGGGAGGATCACATATAAAGAACTGGTGATCGAGTAAAGTACTGGTTTGTAAGATGGATTTTGGAAGCACTCTGCTACATTTGAGGGAGATAATCAATGATTTTCAGAGGTTTGATGATATGAAGAGATAGTTGCAGGTTGAAAGGTTTTCTTGCACATATTTGAGTTGGACATCTTTTTAAATTGAAAGTACTGCTTAGCCAACTCAAAGTACTGCTTGCCTTAGAAAGTACTGCTTAGACAACAAAGTACTGTTCTAACGTTCGGTCAACGGTCAAACGTACGTTTTTGCGCTAAAAACGTATTTACAACGGTAACTTCATGGTTATCCAACACAACCTATAAATAATCAACTGAATTGCATTTTTCTCTCACTTTACTTACTTTTATTCATATTTTTTTAATTACAACCTCCGACGCACATCCAATTCCCTTCAAATGGCAAACATTCGCACTTGTAACAAGCACAACATGATTGCGTGTGTGGCAAAGACGGCGCAGAATGCTGATTTTTATCAAATCATCGACTTTCTCACTGGCTGCTCCATTAATTACTCGTTGTTGGTTGATCCTGATCTTATCGGTCCTTGGCTTCAACAATTTTGGGCTACCGCTTCTCTCAAAGTGATCAATGACGTACCTCACATCCGCGCCAAGGTAGCTGGCAAGAAGATTTTGATTTCTGAAGCAACCATTCGAGCTGACTTACTCTTTGATGATGAAAATGGAGTTGATTGCTTTCCTAAAGCAAATGATTTGGGACTACACAGAGATATTGGCAACGAGGGTAACTAGCACAACTCACTTTTCTCTAAACCTCATCTTTACCACAGGGAAGTACTTGATCCATGTATTACTTCACTGCCTTAGTCCTAAGAGTACCTCATGGGAGCAATTTGGCACCAACATCGCTTCTGCCCTAGTAGGATTAGCAACGAATCAGAAGTTCAACTTTTCTTTGATGATAATGAAGGAATCTAGACAAATTCAAATGGTGACACCCTGTCTTATGTATCCTAGGTTCGTTCAATTGTTATTAACAAGCATGTTGAGGGAGAGACAGACCTCAGACTTTATACCATCCGTTTCACTACCTACTAAGTTTTACTTTCATGAGGAAGCATAGTCCTAAGTTCTCATGTAGGATTACACCTTTGACTCCATCTATGTTAGAGGTTGTAACAGCATTGGCAGCGGAGGAAGAACATAGTACTAGTCCTCATTCTAGGGCTGCAAGTTCTGCAAGGGATGCTCAAGGCAGTCCAACTCATAGTGCTGCTCATTCTCAACATACTGCTTCAGTACAAGGTACTGCTTCCTTCCATAGTACTGCTGTCCCACATGATTCTGATGCAGTTCAAGGTACTGCTACCTCTCAAGGGACTGCTGAAATACAAAGGACTGCTGACTTCCAAGGTACGGCTGAACCTCACGATGCTGCCTTCATACTAAATCCTCCCAAAGATTCATTCTCCCACAGATGCGTCTCAAACATCTGGAGGAGATGAGGGACTTTTAGATATATATGCTTTGAACAGGGAAGTTAGGAGGCTCAAGAAGCAAACTCTTTCTCAAGCTAAACAGATTATCAAGCTCAAAGCCAAGCTCAAGAAACTGTCCAAATTCGTACAGCCTGTGGTCAAGCATCATGCTTTTTGGGTGGAAAGTCAGAACCTTAAGAAGCAAAAGAGACGAAGAAAGAAGCATAAGAAGAAAGTGTCTTCAGTCAAATTGGGGAGGAATAAGGATGAAGGAACTTTGTCTGAAGAGCACTATGTTCAAGAAGAAGATACAGCAGATCCTTTCTTTGATGATATTGCTGATAAAGATGCTGCTGTTACTCCTGATTTGGAAAGAAAAAGTGATGAGACTGAAGAAGTTAATATTGAGGAGAAAGAAGCTTCTAATGTAAAGAGTGGAGAAACAGAAGAACTGGATTTGGAGACAACTCAAAGTACTGCTAGACAGGGTACTATTACTCCAAGGACTCTAAATTTTGAAGATGAAGCAGGTCCTTCAAGCCCACTCCGTCCATTTCAAGTTATGGAGTCTGAAGCACAACTTAAAGCTGCTGAAGTTCTTGTTGCTATTTCTAGACCAAGAGGTTTGAGCATTCCTGGTCCCATACAATCTCAACCTCAACAGCCAACTCAAGGTACTGATACTCAAGGTACTGATCCTAAAGATAAAGGCAAAGGGATACTGGTTGAAGAACCTAAAAAGAAGAAATTAACTCTTCAACAAATCAGAGCCTTGGAAACTACAAATGATGAGGAGGTTGCTAGAAAAATTCAAGCTGAATGGGATGCAGAAGAAGAAAGAAAGAGGTTTGAAGAATTGAAGAAAACAAAGCCAAAGACTACTTTGAGGAAACCTACTTCTCTTGCTCAAGAAAGAAATCAAATGATGAGTTTCTTAAAAGGTCAAGGATACAAAAATTTGCAAAAACTTAAGTATCCACAGATGAAGGAATTGTATGACAAAGTTCAAGCATCTATTAAAGACTCCTTCAAAGACTTTGTTCCAATGGATTCAGAGAAAGAAAGGGAGATGTTGAAGGAAAGAGATGCAAAAAGACTCTCAAGGAAAAGGAAAGCTACAATTGCTGAAGAACAGCCATCAAAGAAGCCTAAGTTGAGAACAGAAACAATTGATGAGCTTAGAAACTATCTTAGGGTTGTAGACTTTGAAAAGAGTGTACATGATAAAGAGTCACTAGAAGGAATCTCCATGATTACAGAGCTCCAAGTTATTGATTCACCTGATGGAGAGTATCTCATCATTCACAGAGCAAATAATCACTTCAGGGCTTTTGATACTTTATGGGAGATACTGCATGTCTTAGATAGACAGGATTTATATCACCTATATCGAGTTGTTGATGACTATTATGAGCACATTCCTCCAACCGGCTTAGGTTTGATGCTTCTAGGTGATCTAAACATTATTTGGGAGACGGCTGAATCAAGTGATGATGACTTCTGGAAGGATCAAGAAGAATGGGAGATTATAAGATGGAGGTTTCATGAATCTTCAGGAGTGCATACACTAGAGATAGAAGTGCGCCACTATGAATTTCAAATGCTGGTGAAAGAAGACTATCCTCTATCAAGAGAGTTGGATCGATGAAGGATGCTAGATCATGGCATGGAAGTTGAAGATGAGAATGAGACAGCCATTACTTTGATACATCTATTCATCTTGTGGACAACTGAAGATGGTGACAATTCTTAAACAACTGGTATGATTTATCAAAATTTTATTTATATATATATCTTATAACTTTGATAAACCAGACGTAACTGTGAACCAATGCAGTACTTGTTTAAAGTTCTGCTAGTTTAAACAAACAGTACCTTTGTTTGAAAGTACTGTAGTTAAAAGTTGTGTTTTTTGAATATTGTGAGTTTTGAGTGTGCAAAAAAGGTTTAAGGCACAAAATATTTGAACATCAAACTGTTTTAAGGATTATGTGTTGGTTAAACCACCTACAGCAAATGGTAATCAATTCACCATGTCTTAAAACATAAGAATTGATAGTCCAAATCACAACAGTTTTGTAAAGACATATCAAAATCTGTTGATCGTTGACAATTTACCAAAATGGTATGGTGATCAATAAACCATGGTATTTCACTGAAATTATTGGCTACTCCAAAGCAAACGGCTTTTGGTAGAGAATAGATCGTTGATGCTTTAATAGTTTGCTCATAACTATTTTGGTTCCTCAACTCACCATGTTTTATTACTGAGAGTTGGCTAGTCTGAGCAAACGGCTACATGTAAAGACTAATCAATTCCGTTTATGGGTTATAATGGACTTACCAAAAGTTATATAGTATTCAAACACACTATGGTCATGTTCTGAGTGTGAAGTGGTTTTCAGTTCAAATATGGATTATTTACCTTTTTATAGGTACCAAAGAAGCTGATCTTAGCCCAAGAGTAAATGGCTACTGGTAAAGGCTTCATAAAAACCATTTGCGTTGCTGCGAGACTTGTTGCTGAGAAGAAACAATCTGTTGATGCAAAGATAAAGATTTTTGAAGTAAATGTTTATGTTCTAGTTTAAGAGGTTTTCCATTTCAGTTACTCAACAGATTGTGTACAAGATACTAAATGCTAAGGAAAAGTTTTTTAAAAGATTAAAGGCTAGTTCGTTTAGTCAATACAGGCTGATATTGACAAAGAAGACCAAACTATCATGAAAATTGAAAGTCAGCAAGTAGAATTCAAGTTAGGGGGTGGATGTGGAAAAAAACAAGTCAAATCGTAAAGTACTGCTAAGCAAAAGGTCAAAAGTACTGCTAAGTAGAAAGTCAAGGTGCCTACTGACCAGGTTTCAAAGATCGAAGTACTGCCTCGTGGATAAAGGACATCTTAATGGATAATATTTAAATGGTTATGTTAGTAATTATCTTGTAACGTTAGTTTAATGATTAGTATAAGATTAGTGTATATGTTCAATACAAGGACTGTACATCTACTAGAGGTTATCCTTTTGTTTTAAAAGGATCTCTAGGAAGATATTAAGAGATTAGAAAAACACGAGTTTAAGAAATTATTAGTATTGTATTAGGGATCTGCAATTTGCAGATTCAAAGGTTTATATAGAAATCGTTTTGAGAAAAATATTGTGTGTTCTTCTTAGTACTGGCCAACTAGATTCCGCTAGTTGACGGTATATCAGTTATCATAAGGAATAATCGATCCTACAAATCGTCATCGATGTTTTACGAAGGGTTTCTACATAATCCTAAGCCGTTTATTAAGTTTGCTTAAGATAATGTTAGTCGGTTAAGGGTAGGATATGGCATTCCCTATGAAGCTTAGGACTTTGGAGCTCTTGTGATCGAAGGACAAAAGTGTGAGCACGAGAGGCTTCAAAATTCGGGACAATCCTGGACAAAAAACCACAAAACACAAAAACACGAGATAATGGTAGAGGCATAAGCTCAACACAATTACACAACACTTATTAGCAAATAAAAGTAGATAGATATGGATAAGCATGGGTTGCCACCACGAATGCGCCTTGTTTTTGTAACGAGTCATAAGCTCGATCGACCCGAATTCATTGGTCCATGGGGGAGCAAGTGGAAGATAAAATCTCCATCGGACTTTCATTCAAGTGGTTTGGATAAACATTGAATTTCATGAAAGTTATACTCCGATGAGATATACCAGGCATAAAAGAATGATAAACGGAGATGCCGAGGTTAAAAATGGTATCTTCATTCCCTAGAGGAAAGAAGCATATGGAGGAGCAACAGGATTACGTGAGAAATGGAACGAAAGATCCATACAATATAAGTGAAGAGGGTTCACTTAAAAGTATGAAAATCCAGATTATGGGTGGGATGGGTGGGTTAAAACATTAGGCACCTATGATCTCTTCAGGTTCTCCTGTTGGAGAAAATTTCATTCACCCACATCCATAGTAGATTGCCCAGCTCGGGCTCAATCTTAAAGCAGAAAGGATCTACACCGTGGAGATATGATGTGAGTGTTCACCAGCGAAATCTCCATGATAAAAAATCACTCCTTATCGGTAGAGAAATGGATTGATTATAAAGATCAAAGATGAAGAATCATATGAGAAAAATCAGCATGAGTAGTGGTACTGCATCTACTCTTTTCTTTAATATGATCGTATCAGATAGAAGCTTCATAATCCGGGAAGGAGAGTATAAGAACGGGTTGTGGTACTGCCATCTACTAATTCTTCGAAATCAAGCAGATAAGTTTCAGGCTTCGGTGAAGAATTATCAAAGGTGTTAGTATCCTCCAAGAAAGGAGTTAAGAGATGTGGGAAAGAGCTATGTGGAGGGAGACTTGGTTACAAAATCAGAAGATGGGGTGGGATTATCTTTTAATGCTTCGATGTTAGCAATAAGAAGATTGTCATTTAACAATTTTTCACAAAGAATATCGTCTTTGATTGTTAGAAGAATATCAGTATCAATCCCTCCAACTTCAGGGATAACAATCTCCACCACCTCTAAGCTGACGATCTCAGCATCGGGAGGTGATGCATCGAGATAATTGATGTTCTTATAAGAATCGTCATCACTTGAAGAATAATCATTGTTGAAATAGACGACAATCTCAGAGTGTTCTTTGAAAGCTTCAAGAGGGATAGGATTGTTACAAAGAGGCATATCACACACACTGTTTGGAATACCCTCAGACTTACTTGGGATCGGGACAAGGTTCTCAACACTAGACTTTATTACTTCGTCCGATTCCGTTGCCGGAATAGTGTCAAGATGCTCGTCCCCCATACTTAGAGAGTTAACGTGCTCCTTGGTTGATGAAACGGGAGTGAATGCAATGGTATAGTCCTCATCATCATCGTAGCAAAATGGAATCTTCCAATATCAATCTTTAGCCGCTTGCTCTTCCGCAGTCCGCTTTTCTTCTTCCTTCTTTTGCATATATTGACCAACCATATCACATATGGATGTCATTTGCTCCATAAGCTTGTTTTGAGAATTGAGAAACTCATTTTGAGCATTGAAAAGGCTATTTTGAACATTGGAGATTGGATGATTGACGGTATATTGCGGGGGTTGAAATTGGTCAAAACCAAAAGAATTATAATCATAGCAAGAATTTTGCTCATGATAATAGTCTTCATTCATTGGTTGACATTGGTAAGTTTCATGAGGTCCCCCGCAATTTTCACAACAAGGAAATTGTTGTGGGTGAAAATTATCAAATTGGTCATAACCGGAATAATTAGAATCATAACACGGATTAGGTTCATAATAATTCAACGGTTGACATTCAAAAGTCTCATGCGGGCCCCCACAATTTTCACAACAAAGATATTGTTGTTGAAAATCATGAAAATCTTGCGGGAAATTAAAGTCTTGATTGTAACACGGTTCCGGATAGATAAACGGAACTTGAGGTGTACAATAGTGACCATAACGAGCATCGTTCCCGCAAAATTCACAAGAATACATAGGAGGTTGTGGAGGTGGGTTGAAAACGTTAGGAGAATCATCAACAAAATTAGGTTTGGAATCATAAGTGAATGAATTCTCATCTCCGGAACAGGATGTCGGGTGAACACTTGGCAAAGTCTGTGGGAACTCATTAACGGTTTGATTGTTGCATGGTTCCGGTTTAGAGATAATCGGAACTTGCGGTGGACAATTATAACCATAATGAGCACCTTTCCCACAAGATTCATCATGCAAAAGAATTCCATCTAACGATCACCACACTCGTAACAACAATTGTGGTTAATTTGTGGAGGACTTTGTGAGGAATTTTTACTGGGGTCCTGTTTGACAACGAATGGCTCTCGAGGAGCATTAACAACGTTGGTATTGTCATCGGATGACTCAGAAGTGTTTAGAAGGTCTTGGTAAATTCCATTTTCATGACAAATTGTAAACCAAACATCCTTTAATTTCTTTCGCCATAGAGCACATCCTTGACAAAACGGGACAAACAAACCGGGCTTCCTCACTCACAACAATCCTGAGGGGGTCGTTGAGACGAGTCAGACATTTTATTAGGATCACGAACGAACTTGTCTACGAGACCTCCTTTTGAACAACCACATGATTTATTGTACAACGCTCCACAAGTCGAACATTCTCTAATTGTGTAAATAGGATTTAAACGATAATCGAGGGACGCCATAAGAATTAACAATAAAGGGATAAGAAGAAGAATTAAATGGCAAAGAGTTTAAAGGAGATTATTTTTGGATTTTCGAGTTTTTTTAAACATCATATTTTATTAACGGACAAAACGAGATTCGAATAACTTAAACCGATAATCAACTTGCTTCACGGTAGCTCTTTAAAAAGAAAATCTGCACAAAGGAGCGATGGAGCAGAAACGCGAAGACTATTAAAAAAAAAACCTTTCCCCCTTTATGGGTCGTAGTTCCTCGGAACAGCCCCTCCTTATTACCCCTATTATAGTTGATAATCTCTTAAGGTGAGCCGTAGTTCACAAGTGGAAACAAAGGCAAGTTTAAAATCTTTTGTTTCGGTAACTAATTATTGATGAAAGCTACATTGAAAGCATTGAATTGATGATGATTTTATTATGTTTTTATGGACAATGTTTCTTAATCTTTTTGATTTTTCCTTGTTTTTTTCCTTATAATTATACTAAAAAAAGAAAAGTAAAAATATTTTTGTAATTTTTGTATTTTTAAATAATAAAAAGAGAAAAATTCACAACGGAAGTGTTAGAATGAGAAACAGAACTCGTGCACCGTATCCCGATTATTTTACTGTTTATTAATAGCTCGTAGTTTAAAAGTTTACATATTATGATTTTCGGTATTACCGGTACTAATACCCGGTATTTTAAGTTCTATATATATGCCTCTTCCAACTTTGGAAAGAGGCAAGCTAGTCATTATTCCTTTAACAAAGAACACAGTTTTCTCCTCTAAATATTTATCACTAGTGTAATACTCATCTCTAGAAACTACTCAACCACTCGAATCATCCACCCGTGTTATGAAATAAACGGATCCTACAATAGTATCTCTAGAATGCGGTTTTGAATTCATGATTGATTCCTTATGGTTTGATTAAGCTAAAATTCCGTGCTATTTGTGAAATCTAAAAAAGCCCACGCTGATTTTGATTTTGGGGCACATTTTTGCTAATCTAGCTCTCTATTGTTCTACACATCAAAAGGTTAGAGAGTGTTACAAATTTATCGTGGCTAATACAAGCTCCTAGTTCGAATTATAACTTTAAAGCTTAGTGTTTCCTCGTGGAGGGTTGCTTCCATATTGGCACGATTCCTCAAGAAATACATTTTAAGTGTTATTAATCATCAAATAACACCACTTAATATTGTAATTGTTGTAACCTACTTTTCCCCGTTGCTGAAAAGATCATATGGCTTGATTTTTGGTTAATTCGTACAAGTGTGCCTCGTGAGGATTGCCTTATTTTATTATTGTTCTTCACGGCGAGTTGACAAGAAGGACAAGATCCAGGAAATTTAGGAAAAAGTCAAAGGCGATTGCCAAAAGTCAAAGGCGAGATGCTTAAATTTTAATAATATAAAGTTGTCGTGCGGTTTGGTTAAATTTGGTGGCGAGTTGCTTTTCGCGGCGGTTTACCAGGAATATTAGCGAGTACTCACGGCGAGTTTGCTTAGTTTAAGGCAGCGAGTTGCTCACGGCGAGTTGCTCAACCGGCGGTTTGCTAAAACGCTTTAGCTAAACGGCGTTTATTGCTAAACGCGAGTTGCTACACGTGCGAATGCTAAAACGGCGAGTTGCTAAACGGCGAGTTGATAAAACGTCGGAGTTGCTTAAATTAATGATCCAACGAGATAACAAAACTAGGCAGCGAGTTACTTCCAAAACCACGGCGGTTTGCCGTAGTAAGATCTTGGCGGCGAGATTGTGCCTGTTAGCGGCGGTATGCTTACGGCGGGTTAGAACAAAACAATAGACGGCGGTTTGATAGAAACATATTCGCAGCGGTTTGATTAAAAGAAAAAAAAAAAAAAAAAAAAAATAAGAGTATCCAGACGACACCCCTTTAGCGACACTTTTTGATCGAAAAATTAAGTATTTTGTAATCTTTTTTCTATAGCCTTTTTAACTTATTTTTACATCAAATTCAAATTTTGGTAATAGGGTAAAAATTATTTCGGTCAAAACCTTTTTAGCGACACTTTTTGGCGGGAAAAATTAAGTAAAATATAATTTTTTCTTTAGCCTTTTTAGCTTATTTTTACACCAAATTTAGATTTTGGTAATAGGGGTAAAAATTTATTTGTTCATAATCCAACTGCGTCAAATTTCAAACAAATCAACAAACCAAATATCACAACCAATTATTCATTTACGGTTTTTCTATTGATTTTGTAAAATCCCGGTAAACTTCTTATCGGTTTAAATCTTAGACTTGTAAAATCCCGTGAACGTTAATTTGCATTCATAACCAATACATCAAGACGTCTAATATGTCAAAGATGTGATATTGGGTGATAGCCGTGTGTCTTGGATACAGGGGGGCGCGCGCGGGAGGCCGGGGAATTGCCGTTGGGAAGGCGGAGGAAGCGGAGACTTTGGGGGGGAACTTGCAAAACGCATTCGTCGGTATTGTCTAGGAAAAAATAATGGAGAGAAATTTATGAAATCGATTTACATGAAGGGCAATTCTAATGGAACGGTAATAATAAATCCTGCTGATGTGGTGTAGTTTAATGTGGGTGCTATGATTATATGTAAAAAAGTGACTTTGGAATGTTATGTAATGTAGGAGTGTTGTTTTGGAATGGTTTTTAGAGGTATTTAATAGATTTATTATTATTTTAGGGGTGGTGTGGTGTTGTGTGTGGTGGGGATGAGGGTTAAGGGAATGGGAAGATGATTTTGGAAAGGGTTTGTAGAGTGATAGGGGAGGGTAAGTGGGTTTATAAAAGAGTTTTCTTCGCATCTTCAAGGCAGGATTGTATATCTTCCCATTTGAAATGGAACCTTCATATCGATTTCATAATGATCTCGTTCCATTCTCCATTTTTTTTTTCCTAGACAATACAGACAAGCGTTGTTGCCAGATTACAAAGTCTGTTTCTGTCAAGCATTGTGGGCGTGTATCAGAACCGGCATACCAAATACTTCCTGACAATATTAACGTCTTGATGTATTGGGTTATGAATGCAATTAAATTAAACGTTTCACAGGGATTTACAGAGTCTAAGATTTAAAACCGATAAAGAAGTTTACCGGGATTTACAAAATCAATAGCGAAAAACCGTAAATGAATAATTGGTTGTGATATTGTGGGTTTTTGTTTATTTGTTTGAAATTTGACGCAGTTGGATTATGAACAAAATAAATGTTTACCCTATTACCCAAAATCAAATTTGTGTAAAAAATAACAAAAAAAGGCTAAAGAAAAATTATATTTTACTTACTTTTTTCTCCCGTCCACAAAGTGTCGCTAAAAAGTTTGACCGAAATAATTTTTACCCTATTACCAAAATTTGAATTTGATGTAAAAATAAGTTAAAAAGGCTATAGAAAAAAGATTACAAATTACTTTATTTTTTCGCCAAAAAGTGTCGCTAAAAGGGGTGTCGTCTGGATACTCTTTTTTTTTTTTTTTTTTTTTTTTTTTTTTTAAATCAAACCGCTGCGTATATGTTTCTATCAAACCGCCGTCTATCTGTTTTGTTCAACCCGCCGTGAAAGCAAACCGCCGCCTAACAGGCCAACTCGCCGCCAAGATCTTACTAGGCAAACCGCCGTGGTTTTGAAGTAACTCGCTGCCTAGTTTTGTTAACTCGCTGGATCAATAAAATAATCAACTCGCCGTTTAGCAACTCGCCGTTTAGCAACTCGCCGTTTAGCAACTCGCCGTTTAGCAACTCGCCGTTTAGCAAACCGCCGTTTAGCAAACCGCCGTTTAGCAAACCGCCGTTTAGCAACTCGCCGTGAGCAACTCGCTGCCAATAAACTAAGCAACTCGCCGTGAGCAACTCGCTACTATCCTGTGTAAACCGCCGCGAACAAGCAACTCGCCACCAAATTTAACCAAACCGCCGCGAATATAATTATTAAAATTAAGCAACTCGCCTTTGACTTTTGGCAACTCGCCTTTGACTTTTTCCTAAATTTCCGGATCTTGTCCCTACCTTGTCAACTCGCCGTGAAGAACAATAATAAAATAAGCAAACCTCCACGAAGAACACTTGTACGAATTAACCAAAATCAAGCCATATGATCTTTCCAGCCAACTAAGTAGAGGTTTACAACATACAAATATAAGTGTGTATATGATGATTAAACACACCTTAACTCGTATTTCTTTGAGAATCGTCCAATATGAAGCAACCCTCCACGAAGAACACTAAGCTTTAAAAGCTTATAATTCGAACTAGGAGCTTGTATTAGCCACGAAATTTGTAACACTCTAACCTTTTGATGTGTAGAACAAGTAGAGAGCAAGATTAACAAACAATGAGCCCAAAATCAAAAATCAGCCGTGGGCTTTTTTGCTTCACAAATAAGCACGAATTTAAGCTTAATCAACCATAGGAATCAATCATGAATTCAAACCCGCTCTGATACCAATTGTAGGATCGTTTATTTCATAACACGGTGATGATTCGAGTGTTAGACTATTTCTAGAGAGAGAAACACTAGAGGAGAATATTCTAGAGAGAGAAAATATGTTTCTTTCTAAAATGGAAAATAATGACTAGCTTGCCTCTTCCAAAGTTGGAAGAGGCTATATATAGAACTTACATATCACCGGGGTATTAGTACCCGCTTAATACGAAAATCATACTATTAACTATTAAACTACGAGCTATAATAAACAGTAAAATACAAGGGGTGACCGAGTCTTTTTCCTCATAGCAAAACTTCCGTTTGGTGATAGTTTCCATCTTATTATTATAAAAATACAAAAATAAAAAAATATTTTTTCACTTTTCTTTTATTAGTATAATTATAAGAAAAAAAAAACAAACAAGAAAAATCAAAAAATATAAAAACATTGTCCATAAAAACAAATAAAAATCATCATCAATATAATGCTTTCAACTGAAGCATTATCATAATAAGTTCCCGAACAAAAGATTTAAAACTTGCCTTTGTGTCACTTGTGAAGTACGGCTCACCTTTAAGAGATTTACAAACTATAAGAGGGGTATAAGGAGGGTTGTTCCGAGGAACTACGACCCGAAAGGAAAAGGTTTTTAATAGCTTCGCGCTTTCCTGCTCCTCCGCTCCTTTGTGCGTTTTTCTTTTAAAGAGCTACCGTGAAGCAAGTTGATTATCGGTTTAAGTTATTCGAATCTCATTTTTGTCCTTTAATAAAAAATGTTGTTTAAAAAATTCAAAAAACCAAAAATAATCTCCTTTAACCTCTTTGCCATTTAATTCTTCTTCTTATCCTTTAAATAGTTAATTCTTATATGGCGTCCCTGATTATCGTTTAAATCCTCTTTTTAACTCAATTAGAGAATTTCGACTTGTGGACGTTGACAATAAATCGAATGTGGTTGTTCAATAAGGAGGTCTCCGAAATAAGGTTCGTAATCGTGAATCTAATAAAATGCCTGACATCTCTCAACGACCCCCTCAGGATTGTGTGAAGTGTGGAAGTCCCCGGTTGATATGTCCGTATTGTCCAAGGATGTGCTCTATGGCAAAGAAAATTAAAGATGTTTGGTTTAACAATTGTCATGAAAATGGAAATTACCAGACCTTCTAAACACTCTGAGTCATCCGATACAAGACCCAACTTGTTAATGCTCCTCGAGGAGGCCAATTTCGATGTCAAACAGGACCCGGTAAAAATTCCTTCCTCACAAAGTCCTCCATAAATTAACCACAATTGTTGTTACGAAGTGTGGTGATTCGTTAGATGGAATCTTTTGTCAATGATGCACTTGTAAGTCTTGTGGGAAAGGTGCTTATATTGGTTATAATTGTCCATCGAAAGCTCCGATTATCTCTAATCCGGAACCATGCAATCAAACCATTGATGAGCTCCCACAAACTTTGCCAAGTTTTGATCCGACATGCTATTCTGAAAAAGGAAATTCATTACCTTATGTTTCAAAACCTCATTTCGTTGATGATTCTCCTAACGTTTTCAACCCACCTCCACAACCTCCTATGTATTCTTGTGAATTTTGTGAGAATGATGCTCGTTATGGTCACTATTGTACACCTTAAGTTCCGTTTATCTATCCGGAACCGTGTTAAACAATCAAGACATTAATTTCCAGCAAGATTTTCAAGATTTTCAAAACAACACTAACTTCTTTGTTGTGAAATGCGGGGCCCACGGGAGGCTTTTCAATGTCAACCGTGAATTAATTATGAACCAATCTGTTTTATGATTCTAATTATTCCGGTTATGACCAATTCGATAATTCTCACCCACAACAATTTCTTTTTGTTTGAAAATTGCAGGGTCCTCACATGAAACTTAACCACTGTCAACCAATGAATGAAAGATATTTAACACGAGCAAAAATTCTTGCTATGATCCTAATTCTTTTGGCTTTGACCAATATCAACCCGCAATATACCGTCAAACTTCACGCTCAAAATGAGCTTCTAAATTACTCGCGCACAATAAGCTTTATGAGCACATGACATCCAAAATGTGATATGGTTGGTCAATATTTGCAAAATAAGGAAGAAGAAAAGCAAATTGCAGAAGAGCAAGCGGCTAAAACCCGATATTAGAAGATCCCTTTGCTTACGATGATAGACGATGACGAGGAAAGTTTCCACCCCTTGAAAGGATATCATTATGTCCAACTTCCCTCCGTGTGTTTTCAATCCACACTCGATTCATCACCCAAAAATGGACTCCCTCATAATGGAGGATAAGCATCTTGACACTATTCCGGAAACGGAATCGGACGAATTAATAAAGTCTAGTGTCGAGGACCTTGTCCAAATCCCACTGAGTCGAAGATTCTTCCGAAGTAAGTGTGATTTGGCCTTTGTATGCATTGATTCTATCAAAGATCATGATCTTACTTATCCTCTGACCCACCTTTCGATATCGATGAAGATTTTAACCTCGAGTGATGATGTCAGTTTTTCGAAAGGATGTTCCAAATGAGAATTTTAAAATTTTCTCTAATCCTCTCTTTGATCTTGATGAAGAAATCACTTCCATTAAGTGTTGATCAAATAGATGATGAAGGGTGTTAGAAAATACCAGTCAATTTCACCGGAATATCCTGTATTAATGCAAATCTGATCTTTTAGAATCTTTGCTTCATTCGAATACTTCGTTAATGATTCTCAAAAGATCGATTCTCTTCTTGATGAGTTCACCGGTGAACTCACTCTTCCCCACTCAATTCCACCGGGAATTGATGATGTCAACCTTGATCCGGAGGAGAATTTTGTTTTTTGGAGACAGTTTGCTTTTAACGAATAACTCTTCTTTCGCCCTCCGAAAAATTAAATTTCTGAAAAATCCTACCGAGTCTTTCTCTCCATCTCCTATCCCGGTCGAGGATAGTGACTCTCTTATGGAGGATATTGACATTTTTCTTGATGGTGATGGATCAATACCACCGTTATTGAGAGTGATGATTTCGACTCGAAAGATGACGATAATTCTACTTCCCTTCCCAGAATTCAAATCCATTTCAGGTTGAGTATTCCCGATTTCGGGAGATTCAAACCATTGATGTGGTGGAAACATCCTCGTTGATGGCCTAATATTTTTTTTTTTTGTTTTTTTTTTTTTTTATTTTTTTTTTTTTTTTTTTTTTTTTTTTTTTTTTTTTTTTTTTTGCCCACCCATCCCGCCCTTCAATTGGATTTCGACTTCATTCCCTCTCATAATGATCTCGGATCCGATCTTGATAATTCTTCTCCTTCCGGAGATAGAAACAAGATTTACGATCTGGGGATATGCATTGAAGTCAAATCTACGAGATTTCTTGCTCCTCTTTCCCCCGTGATTGATACTTTACTTCCATTTTCATCCGAAAATGAAGACAAAGTTTTCAATCACGGTGTTCTTGCTTATAAGGAGAAATCTCCTCCTTATTCATCATATCGGGGCTTGAAAGCTTTCCAGCTTTCTCCTGAAAGCCCGATGTTGATTCATGGAGACAACACTCCTAATCTGGGTGTTCGTCATCCCCATTTCTATCCCCCTTGATCATCTCAAGTATGGGGGGATCGAGTCAAGCTAAGTGACCTTAAACAAGCGCTTTGTGGGTGGCAACCCATGCTTATCCCTTAGTATGAAGTAATGAATAAGTGTTTTGTTGTTGTGAGAAGGCTTGCCTCTTCCATTATCCGTGTTTTGTGTTTTGTGGGTTATTGTCCAGGATTTCCCGGATTTTTGAAGCCTCTCGTGCTCGCGTTTTTGTCCTTCGTTCACAAGAGCTTCAAATCCTCAGCTTCATTTGGGAAATCCAATATCCTAATCTAATCAACTAACGTTTATCTTTAAGCATACTTAATAAACGGCTTAGGATTTACGTAGAGACCCTTCGTAAAACATTGAGGACAATGTTTAGACTTTGAATGGGGGGAAGCTTCGATGGATTTGTGGCCCGTTTTTTCATGTAAGCTCGTTTTTACCACCAAATTTCAAAAAAAATGAAAAAATTCAAAATATAAATAATGTTTTGTCACAATTTGACTTTCCTGCTAGTTAAGAATAAAGAATAAATTTTGACTCGATCGAGCGTGTTAAGCTCTAGCTTTTCCTTAACTTTTAGGCTAAGCGTTCGCGAAACTCCGCGAAAACGAAAAATGATAGAGTTAATTATGAGTTGGATGCTAAACAAGGATTATTTGGAAATCTTAAGAGCTCATGTATGTAATTTGTGGCTTTTTCTCCCATAAGCTTCTAACCGGATTAATATACGTGCTATTTTTGGAGATTAAACTTAAATCAAAAAAATTTATGTAGTATATAGCAAAAATTTTCGTCTTAGTTCAAACTTATACTTGAATTTTTCAAAAAGAAGTCTTCTCTATATCGTTAAAAAAATGATAACATGTTAAAAAATGACAAAATATAATAAATATAAACTGTGGGCTGATAAAAGTTTGTTGTATCTTGCCGGCTCACAACCGATGATTACAGCCTTCTGAAAGTAAGCCCACATTAAGAATAAAAAATCCGTAGACTGTATAAAAAGTTATGTTGTATCTTGCCGGCTCACAACCGATGTTGCAGCCTTCTAAAAGGTCGAGGGTTACAATTGCAAAAATATTATGTTTAATAGTAAGATGTGAATTTAATAAATAGATCTTTTTTTTTAAATTTAAATATGCTTTTGAACTTTGACTATTCTATTTTAAGCTATGTGTATACGGGAAACCTAAGAGTTTATGAAACCTAAGGTCAGTAAGTCCCGATACTAGTCTCTGTGGGGTGTCAAGCTCATTATTCTCGGGTGGAACATGAAACATAGAATTTTGCAAAACGTTGATCCATGGTTAAAATTCAAAATAGCACATACACCTAAGATATAATAATTATCGGGAGTGAAAAGTTCACAAGTTCCAAAATAATTATAGTGTATGAATCTTTGAAATAATTTAACTTTGATTTCCATTTTAAGCTGTAGGTTTGGGACGAGTGAAAAGTCTGGGGGACGATGAATTTATCCCTTTTAGGGCATTTTCGGATCGAAATGCATCTTGTTCTATGATCCCTAAAAGTTATAAAATAACGAAAGTCAAACATTCTAGTTAGTTGCTTAATATGAAAAGCACAAAAAAATGAGAAAAATGAAAAATACAAAAATATGTGTAGGAATAAGTGTATATATTTAAAAATGGTAAAGACGGGGCTTTTCAAAGCTATTGATTCTTTATTTCCCTTGATGAATACTTAGCTACTTTTCGAGGTTATTAGTCGAAGGGGATCGAGATTCTTAGTTTTCTAAGTGCTTACTTCATAGCATTGCGTGAGGACACGCAATAGTTTAGTAAGGAATTTGGTATGTGTGTAATTACACATACCTTTTACCCAATAAAACGGCCCTAAACGACCAAAAACGCACATAAAATGCCATAAATATGCTTGTTTTTGTGTTTGTACTGTGCAGGTACCGGATATTCACTAAAGGACGAAAAACGAAGCCAAACAGGACAAAACCGAGAGCGAAATTGGAAAGAGCGCGAAAAACCAAGGCCAAAGGTACAAAAGGATTGAAAACGGAGCTAAAACGAACATTTCCGGATCGACTCGACAACGTTTGTGCATTTAATGAAGTCAAGACGAAGTCAAAATCAACCCCGGGATACGGCATTGGAAAGGGCATGGAAAAACGAACCCGAAACCCTATCATGAAAAAATGGGCCGAACCGTACCCATTTTAGTGGGCCGGGTCAGCCCACTATAATTATTAGACCTTAAAATCCATTAAAAACCCAAAACTTCTTTTTATATAAAACCCGGCCCAAACAAGCCCAACATAAGGCCCTAATCTCATCTAACAGCGTTAACCCACAACACCCTTAAACTATCACACCGTTAGTCCTCAGGGACTAACTATGTTCGTCTCAAAAGGACTACGTGCAACTCTCAACCCAACCCCAAGGATCAACAATGCAAATTTGAAGGACGATGGATGCAATTCAACAATATACCTTCAGGGACCAAACCTAGCAAATCCCCAAACTTGTACCCAGTTTAACCCAAAACAATTTTCCCGCCATGGGATACTGTACATCCTTCACACACTTATTGTGTGTTTTACCCTGCAACAAGAATACAAAAACATTACCCTCTCAAACCCCACCTTATCCCACCACATATAACTCCAAACATCTACGCTGGCAATCCCTAATGCTTCCATTCGTCAAGAACTAAGGACAAAAAAATTAAGGGTTGTGATTTATTTGATTGGGCAGCAAGAAAAATAAAGGGCCAGGATGTGTTTGGTTCTCTCTCATAAGAAAAGCACAACAAACACATGACAAAGAAGCCACACTGCTTATTTAAGAGAGAATGAAGACAGAAGTGATTTTTTTTTATCGAGGAGTAGTTATAGAGTAGTTTAATTTGAATTTGTTTTTATGTTCTATGTGTTTTAAATCCTGTCATTTTACTTTAAGCCTTGTAACCTTTGTCTTTAAAATTCTTACTTGTGTTCTAGTTTAATAGTGCTTAGAGTCTGCTTAAATGAGCTTCTTGTTGCTTTATACACTTGCTAGATGCCTTATATTGTGAGTTCTTGTTTTGAAACCTTTTATTCAGTGTTAAAAATGGATTTTTAAAATTTAAGGGGTGTTTGGCATAAGCTATAAAATGGGTCAAACTAGCTTTGTTTGCATTCAACCATCTTAGATTGGTTTGAAATAGAGTTAAAATGCAGTTTATAAAAGTCTTTATGTATTAAATTTCAAAATTTTAAGTTTACTCTTCATAGCCTTAAATCTGTGCAATTATAATGACTTTTACATGCATTAACTTTGATTTTGAGTTTAAGGTTTGTTCACTGTTCCGAATTGAGTTCGACTTTTATGGATTTACAAGTGTAAAATCAGGTATTTTTAGAGTTATAGACTGGTGTTTTGGATAAACCCAATTTCACCCATTCTAAGTCAAGTGTTTCTAAACAGCCTAAGTGCCCTTTTCCTTAGTCTTTTTCTTTGATTATTTGTTTTTCAAATTATCTAATTTTTGGTTTTTCCTCTAAAGCCAGTAGTTCAAATAATTAACCTTTTTTAGGTTTTGGGCTTTTACTTTTTGGTTTGCTAGCTTAAATATAAGCTCAAAATGTCCCCCATAGGCTGTTTGTATGCAATTTTAGCCATAGGTGCTTATTTGAGGTTTATGGCTTACGTGACTGATATTCATGCTTATTATGTTTGGCATCTGCTTCTTAATGTTGTTCATTATCTGTCTTTGCTTATCTTGTCTCTCTTTTAGTTTTTTTTGCCCCAAAAGCCAAGTAGATTAGCCTTTATTTTCCTTAGTGTTTTTAAGCAATCTGTCTGTTTTTCAAATGCTTTTTCCCGGCTTATTTTAACTTTTCACAAAAAGTGGTAGTTGTAAAATATGCTTATTTTCATGCATTCTTTAAGTTTGTGTTAAAAAGTTAAAAAATGTGTTTTCAAAAAGGGAGGCATGGGGGTCGAACCCATGACCTCCCTTTTATAGCCAACACCTCACACTGAACTCTGATAACACCTTGCCCTTGGGACTTTTCCATTCACTTCTTGCATCTCTTTAATTATATAGTCTTCTAGCCCAATTAGCCCATCAGCCCTAAATAGCTTAAGACCGAGCTTATTCCAATAAGCTGGTAAACCACTTTTATTTTTCCTAGGTTTTGCACACCTTAAACTATTTTCCATGAATTTTTCATAATATATTTACTGTTTTTAATGAATTTTTCTTTTTAAAATAGTTTTAAATCATAAAAAATAAAAAATATATATATATAATTCTTCTTTTTTAATTTTCTTTTATCAATTAGGACCTAGGAAAAATAAATTTGCATCCTATGGTTTTTGTTTTATTGCAAAATTTGTTTTTTTAAAGAACGAGATTAAAATCCCGTTCTCGTTTTCGCGTTTTTAAGCTTAATTTACTTTCGTTTTTGGTCTAGTTTTCTTTGTTCTTACTTTTTAGTTACTTAGGCTTATTAAAGTTTAAAAAATCATTTTAGGATTAAATTTAATAAATTAGGTTTTTAAGTCGCGTTTCAAAAAATCATTTTAGGATTAAATATAAATAAATTAGGTTTTTAATCCGATCGATTTAAATTCCCGTTACACGTTTTTTACAGTTTCTTTAATTGCCTTCATTTTTATGCGTCCTTAGACTTAGTTTTTCTTTTATGCCTTATTTATGTTTCCCGTAGAATTTTAAGTTATTTAAATGCCTTTTTATGCTTTCCCGTAGTTTTAGGTTTAAATCCTCGTGCCTATTTATGTTTTTCCCGTAGTTTTAAGCTTCCTTAGTTTAATTTGCAATAATTTCCCGTAGTTTTAGAAAACCTAATCAAGTCTTTGTTCATTTAAGCATCCTATTGTCAAACCATATACGTAACCGTCAATTTCGCACCTCGTTGGGGAAAAACGACCCGGGAATCGCATGCTTCCCGGTTTACTACAATTGATTTTGATTGATATTTTTGATTCTTATTATTATATTTATATATTTATTTATATTTATATATATAGTAAGGGTTTAATTTACAATTATCACTAAACCTCTTTTATAAGTAGCTGCTGTAAATTCAGTTTGATTAAGCTTAACAATCAAATCATCACACTGTTTCTTAAGAGTTTCATAGTTTTTCAAACAAGTTTTAGAGCAAGTTTTATCATTGTATACCTCAGAGTCTGAAAACGCCAATAAGATCCATGTTTTTCTGAACCTGTTCTTCTGCCATATCACTCCAGTCAAAACCTACACCATCTATAGCCAACATTGCCTTTGAAGATGTGTCTTCATTGTTTCCATGATTCCTAGTGTTGTCTTGATTTTTAAACTGACCCTCCTTGTTCCTTGGTGCTTAACACTCCCTGGCAAAGTGTCCCATCTTGTAGACATTGAAACACTCTACCTAGGATTTACATACCCAGCAGTATCATTACATTAATTAAAAAAAATTCTTCGCTTGTCCTTTGAAAATATTGAGTCGAACAATGGAAGTTCGTTCATAATTATATTAGGTCTCGGTCACTAAATTAATATACGTTGTATTATGTTAGACGGGTAAACCGGCTCTTATTTATAATCTAATCGGTCATGTGTATCGGGCGAAAGCCCAAGTAAACCCGAGCCCGACCCGTAGAATTACTAAAGGCATGCAAGCCTTTTAGTCTTTACTATAAATACCCCTCTCCAAGGAAGGAGAGGGTGTTGGTTCATTTGTAAACTTTTTCCATTTGCAAGTAATTCAACCACTTTCTCTCTCTAGCTTTCTCTCTCTACAATTCTTCCTAGTTTCTTCCTTATTTTCTTGTTAAGGTTAATGAAGTGAAGTGATCAAAGGTAACCGACACAAGCTGCTTAAAAACTTTGAATTTAAGACTTCTTGAGAGATGACTACACCCAAAATTGTAAGCTTACTAACAATCTTTTGAAGCCTGTTAAAGATAGAGTCAAGAGACTCTGCATTTGATGCACTAAAATTTTCATATAGTTGCTTCAAAAGTGTCTTCTGTGTTTTTTTAGTGGCTTCATTACCTTCAAATTATGTTTTGATGGCAGCAAACATTATTTTTGCATCATTGTACTGACTGAAAGTAAATTGATGTTCATTGGGAAGAGCCATGAGTAGCAAGCTTCTAGCCTTGACGTCATTCTTCTTGTTGGTCTTTTCTTCAGCAGTTATAGGTACTGACATCTTAGTAACTGAAGTACCATTCTCTTGTGCTGTTTGTGGTACAGATACCCATGAGTTACCATTCTCTATGACCTCCCATAGAGCATAGTCTTGTACCTAGAAGTATTGCTTGATTCTTATCACCTACATCTCATACTCACCAAGTTTGAGTATGGGTAGCTTTGCAGTAGTAGTACTTTGTGCTGATTCAAATTCCATGACTTCTAGATCAAAGTTTCTCAAAGCAAAAGCTCTGATACCACTTGTTGATCCTAATCCTTGATCGATTCCTTAGCTTGTCTAAGGTTAAATTACCTTGGATAAATCCAAAATACTTGTTGTAGAAACTTTGTATGTATTCTAAAGTGTATGCGGAATCTACACCTTAATACCTACAAGTATTATAAATAAAACAGTAATCGTGAATAAACAAAGATATAACCAAACGCTCCAACATTATTAGATCAATAATATGAGTACTCTTTACTAGTCCTAGGGTTTACAACCTTGAAGCTTTTCTAAATCGACTTGACAACTATGAAAACTTGTATATGATGATTCTATATGATATCTCGACTAATGCCCTAGAGCCTCCTTTTATAGACTAAGGAGTCCTAGTCGGCTTATAATACATTCCTAAGATATCATAATCTTTTCTAAACATAAACATAATCTCTTAAACAAATACATTATACATATCTTGTACAAAAATATCTCAATGCTTATCTTCACAAGTATTCTTGTTCTCCAAACAATCTTTATCTCTTTAACTCATCTTTATCCTCTTGACAGTAGTAAGTCTTCAAGCAGTTGTAATCCAGCAGTATAAACTTTTGCACCAGCAGCACTAATAATTATAAGCAGTAGTAACATTAGTACTAGCAGTACTAATATATACTCACAGTAGTAACATGTACTAGCAGTTTTAACATTACTACTAGCAGCACTAACTACTTGGCTTATATTTTAGTCTTCAACTCTGAGCAGTCTTAACTTCAACTAACAGTAGTAACTTTATACTAACAGTACTAAATTATACTAACAGTAGTAACTAGCAGTGGTAACTTTATACTACCAGTACTAACTACTTATCGTAATTTCCATTATGTACCTTAATAGTAGTAACTCTAAGAATCCTTAAAGTCTTTTAAGTCCCAACAAGTATGAGTATGTGGTAATGAATCCGACTTCGCTGGTACATGGTTGCAACACCGACAATTGAATCTGCATTTAAAAGGTTAGTGATAAACAACCAATATGGATGAAAGTGTCTTTGTTACTTCGTTAAATATGGTTGCAATAACCACGGTTCCCCGTTAATCAGTATAAATACTCTTGTGATCAGATAGAATTCATATGAATCTTTTTGATAGGGTTTCGCAGTTGTACTAGCCGTTCTCGTTACCGGAGCATCTCAAAGCAGACAACACGGTAAAAGTGAATCAGATAGTTACTATCTTTCTAATTAAGTCGTCAATTCATTTTACTAGAACAAGATTGATTCACATAGAATCGCACCATCATTTCTTTCCAGTTGACACAAATTTGATTCATATAGAATCTTGCAAGTCACCTATCAAGAGCTTGTTTGATGTTGGCTCAAGCAGGATTTCCATCTTCATTGTGAATACTTAAGTATCACTCGGATGTTCTGGCAAGATCTCAAGGATAATGCGTAGGACTCTTTGTTACAACTTGTGAACTTTATGGTGTTCAACAAGTGTATTTTGACATTGTGTCCTAATGAGATTTATAATTTGATCTCTTCTGGCTCTAGACTCGATTTGTGCACTTTGGTTTTAGTAATCGGAGGCTGGAGCAGACTGCCACCTATTCAATATCAACAATCTCGGAGTGAGATGTCAATAGATAACGTGTGTATCTCCGTGACAAATGAGACAAGTTTCTTTTGAGAGAAACTCACAATTTTCCTTTTTGAGAGGAAACTCGAATGGCTGGGAAGGGTTGTGCATTGCATCACTGGGTCCCTATGATTATCGTTTGTTCCAATACCTTATACAATCATCTTTGTGATTTGATAGATTATGTATTGACCCGGTTTTCTGCCTTAAGGTGTTTGGAGGGCTGCTTGTATTCTAACCCCTTTATATCCATACATTTCTTTTTCATTCTTCAACCCCTTAAACGCTTACCAAGACGTCATCACTAACACCTTGTTGTGATTGTTCTAGTATTAGCTCAATCTTAGTCGGCATTTTTCCCTTATTCTCATTCATCTCCAATCATACCTAAGGACTGCTATTTCTAACTATGGATTGTCCTTGGGTAGATCCCTCCGGTTCTGGTTGGATCATAGGACTTGTACCTAACCTTAACCACCTTATGACTCCATCGACGTCTTGAGATTAATTGGTTGTTAGGTATAGAGACCGAACCTTAAAAACCTTTTTTCTGACATTTTGAAATACTCCCTCTACACATGTGCTCTGAGATTCAAAATTGTTTAGCACATGAAGGAAAGAGTTGCACTTAGAGTCTTAAAGATCATATTCTTCTATATCATAATTTAATCACATTTTCTCCCCTTATTTTAAACAATAGAACACTTAGTATTTGAAATATCAATTGATTAAAATTTATGAAATGAAAAGTTCCACGGGGAGAAAAATTATACCATGATATTGCATGAATTCATTTTTTTAGATTGCTCTCCTTCAACAGTATATGTGGGATACCAAGATTTATTAAAAACTTGACATTGGAATGAAAACAAATGATATCACACCACACATGTTTCATGTACAATATCTGGTCTACTTGCTGTTAGGTACATGAGTGCTCCGACCATACTATGATATTTTCTTTGGTCGACCGAAGTACCACTCAGGTCAGCATCTAGGTGTTTTGTAGCCATTGGTGTACCAATGCTATCACATGAGGTCATACCATGCTTTATAATTATCTCTTGAGCATACTTAGCTTGGTTTATAAAGATATAATGAGGGGATTGGTGGATCTGAATTCCTAAAAACAATTTCAACTCCCCTATCATAGACATTTCAAACTAGTTGTGCATTAGTTTTTCAAATCGTTTTGAAAGTTTTGGGTTCGTAGAACCAAAAATAATGTTATCAACATAAATTTGCACAAGCAATATGTCTTCCCCATGTTTAGTTATGAATAAAGTTAGATCAATAGAACCTTTTGAGAATCCGTTTGACATCAGGAATTTGGAGAGTTCATCATACCATGCTCTTGGTGCTTGTTTAAGTTCATATAATGCCTTCTTGAGACGGTAGACTTTGTCAGGGTGATAATGGTCTACGAATCCATCTGGCTGGTTTACATACACTTCTTCCTTCAGGGGTCTGTAAATAAATGCTGTTTTAACGTCCATTTGGTATACTGTAAATGATTTGTGTGTAGCATACGCAATGAATAACCAAACAGCTTCCAACCGAGCAACTAGTGCAAATGACTCTTCGAAATCAATTCCTTCCTTTTGTACGTATCCCTTAGCTACAAGATG